>JARJLU010012907.1:0-83652 GCA_030272975.1 Sparidentex hasta | reverse complement strand
ATAATCGGTTAATACGGTAGGGAACAGATTGACCATAGATATGTACTAAAAAAACACGAACTATCCCTTTGTGTGTGTAAATAAATAATGAAATAAATAAAAAGGTATACAATATAATAATATATATTTCATACATTTCAATTTATTTAATTGCTTATTTATTTCATTATTTATTTCATTTTTTTTACTTAATTCACTTCTTGCAATCAGACTAGGCAGATTGAAATTTCAAAATTCACGCCTATTTCCAGTTCGCTTCATCCCGCTCAAAACAACCAACCTGCAGGCTGAAAAAAACAGAAATTGGCCAGATGTTTGACAAGTTTGAAGAATGACAAAAGGGTGGGATAAGTGTCTATCCAATCAGGTTCGTAGTGGGCGTGCCATGAGTCATGAATGTGAGGACATTCCCTCATGGATGCATGATCATCAAAGATGTATTAGACTGCAGCTGGCCTTATCTTGGTTACAGTCACAGTGGACATGTCAACAAAACACTGTTTGTCCCTGATAATACACGTGAATGATATTTTCAATATGTCCTACCTCGAGTGGACAGCTTTGAAGCTAACGTTAGCATCCCTTTGATAAATTGCCACTATAACATTAGCTATTGATAGCAGATAGCTATCGTTTTGTACGGTTTTGAGACTAAGTGACGGATGGCAGCTCAGTCATTTTATTTTACAACTAAACTATTAATTGTCAACGTGCTTTCAGTCAAAGCGTTGTCATGGCCAGGGGTTAGTCGTAATTGTGTTGCTCTCTGCTGATACATGTTCATAAACGTTGTTATTCATGATTTGAATGCGGTCAAACTGCTGTACGCTGCTCTGTGTAATTTCCCCTTGTCCTGTGTGAGTCCCGCAGAGACTTGAGATCGTTAATTTAAGTTTTTTAAATTAGTTTCATCATAGCATTAGCATGCTAATTTAGCCTGCTCACTGCTGTCTTCCCTTGCTAAAGTTTGCTTTAGTTTTTCACCAGGAGAGCCAAGCCACACACAGCTCATGGTGTCCGTGATTAATAACCGTTAACTGATTTTAATTAAAGAATTAAAATGCTCTGAGCGTCTGTGACTGGGTTTGTGCTGCTCGACAACCCCGATCCTCCATCCTGAGAGGATGATCGATGATGTCTTTTTTGCCATTATAAAACACACACACACATGCTGCTACAGCTGTTCAGCGCCACAGGCACTGTGCTCTGGCTCAGCTGATCGGTGCTCATATGGAGGTTAGATCTTCATATTGCGCTAACCACTTAATGAGAAGATTCTCTTTGAGATCACCTATAATTGTAGCTTTCTGTGTTAGCCCTTTTATGTAGCCTGGGCATCCGTGCTGTTGTTGTTTATTTGGTTTCATCACGAGAATGAAAGTCTGCACGTGTCAACACGTCCCCAAGACATAAGGAGCTTATCAAAAACAATTAACAATAGTATTCATCGGTCAAAGCTCGGTTTAACAGTTAATTGTGTGCATCCCTAGTTTGTTTGTTTGTGTTTAAATAACGTTTTGAGTGTTAATCTCTGAGTCTATTTGCTCTGTACAAGTTGTTGCTCCTAAATGATATAGATGCCTGCTGGTTACCATATTAAGTTTGGTTGCCTAATTGTTTAATCTATTTTTAAAAAAGCAGAATAACTGATGTCATTTATTTTTGTGTTTCCTGTTGAACTTTAAATACTGAACCATTTAAATCAGAAATTAACCTGTTAAAAAGGACCAATTTATGCAAATGTGTGCAGTGTACTGTGCAGAAAAGTATTATTTTATTGGAACATTTCATAAGTTAAAAAGCCTTTTCTAGCTCATATTCAGCTAATGATTTCTGTGTGTTTCCGTCTGTTGCCACAATTGCCAAGTAAAGATCCAGAGATCCAGTCCTGACTCCTGCGTCTCCTTTCCAACTCAGCACAACAGAGACATAAAATGGAGACGGGTAACATATTTAATATATGATAGAGGATGACTCCCAATGATAATGACTCTTTGACCCAATGAGACACAACAAAGACTGTGGTTTACTAGAGTGGAGTTACTGCCCTATTTCTATGGAGATAGAAAGGACAAACAGCATTTTTCCAATTTATAAAACTAGATTGGAGCTTGCAATTAAAGCCTGTGTAGATGTGTATTGATGTCATGCCTGTAAAAAAGGAGCTGAACAAGTTAAGACCATATTGATTTATCTATTTTGGAAAGAGAAGTGTTATCAGGATCTGTGATTTTAATGTTTTCACTTGAGCAAATCTTACTTTCGTAATACTCGTTTTCGCGGGATGTTGCTGTGGGGCTTACTGGTCCAGGGTACACCGTGGATGAGTTGCCAGCTCATCGCAGAACCCTTACTGATTCCTATCAGGAGTTCAGTATCTTGCTCAAGGATACTTCGACATGTAGCTCAGTTCCGCCCAGGGGAGCCGGGATTCGAACTAGTGACTAGTCTGATCAGCAGTCCACCAGCTCTACCCACTGAGCTACAGCCGCCACCGCAAACCTCACTTTTAAGATCATTATGTTGATAGGAGTGAAGTAATGTGCTGAGTGTAATTTCTGCTATTCTGTGTTTCTCTTAGTTTGGACGAAAAGTGGCACTTTGCTAGCAATGCTCAGTAGCTTGTGGATCACTGCTATAACTGTACTAACCTGAAGTGAGTGATGATAAATGCGAAATATACTTAAAAAAAAAAAAAAAAAATCCTGATGAATCCTCTAATGGAAATAATGATCTGATTCTCTCTTCATTAGCACTGACGTTACCTGCTGTAGAATGAGGCATCTGGCTAAGAAAAAAAGACACTCCTCGACGTTTCACCTTGCGCAGCCAAAGTGAGTGTACACACACACACACACACACACAAAATAGAAAAGAAATCATAGTCCCTCTTCAGTTACATCGGGTAGGGGGCAATGATATACTAAGATATGGTTTGGTTGTGCTGTAAATTATGTTGGTGCATGGTACTGGTGTAATATTCCTCCATGTGCCCCTTTTAACACGTTCCCTTGATGTGTCTGCACAGCCCTGGTTAGCTTGTAAAATAGATACAGTGGGTTCAGAAAATATTCAGATCCCTTTAGTTTTTTCATATTATGTTGCAGCCTTTTTCTAAAATCAATTAAATTCATTTTTAATGTCATAAATCTAAACTCCATACCCCATAATGACAAAGTGAAAAGATAATTTTAGAAAATTTAGGAAATTTATTAAAAATTAAAAACTAAAATATAACATTGTACTTTTGTAGTTTTCAGACCCTTTATTATGACTCTTGAAATGTGGCTCAGGTTGCTTCCATTTACGTTGGTCATCTTTGAGATGTTTCTACATCTTAATTAGGTAAATTCAATTGATTTGACATGATTTGGAAAGACACACACCTATCTATACAAGGTCTCACAGCTGACAATGAATATCAGAGCAAAAACCAAGCCAAGAGGTGGAAAGAACTGCCCGCAGAGCTGCAGGGCTAGGCGGCCAGAACTAGGAAGAGCCCTGGTTGTTCCAAACTTCTTCCATTTAAGAATTATGGAGGCCATTGTGCTCTTGGGAACCTTCAGTGCAGCAGATATTTTTTTTTGTAGCCTTCCCCAGATCTCTGCCTTGACAGACTCCTGTTTCTGAGCTCTGCAGGCAGGTGTGAGCCTTACAAATGATGTCCAGTCAACTGAATTTTCCATAGTTGGACTGCGGGTACAGTAACATTATAGATCACAATATAGAAAGTGTTCTGTAAATCCAATGCATGGCTTAAAATAATGATACCATACTTCGTCACATGATTATCTTTTTTTTTACTTAAAATCTTTAAATAATGAAAAAGTTTTCTCTCATTCACCAGGTCTGTTGTTGCTATCGTTGTTAATTCACTCTTGTCAGTCTCTCCCCCATTTGCTGTTGTGTGTCTGTTTGACTAACACACATGCAGAGTACACTGTGATACTGTCCTTATCAAATGTCTCGGATACAAGCCAAACGTCTACATGAGAATGTCTGGAGCAATCCTTATTACTCCATGTGTAAATTTGACTATTTGGAAATTTCTCTCTCCATATATCAGTTCTTCCTCAGTTCAATCCTTGCCTTTGGTTTTATTTATTCTTTAGAGCTTTGTTTCTTCCCAGCTTATCTGAGTTCTGTTGTATGGTTGTGCTCTATAGCTTTAATTACAAACTAAAGCTGTTTAGTAAGTTAAAGATGTGTTGCTGATCACAGCTTGAAGTTACGACGAGTTCTTAAAATATTTTGAGAAGGTCTTAAAAAGGTATTGAACTTCAGGATTCCTGCACATACTCTGGTAATGTCTGATAAGAAAAAAAGCAACTCAAAGTAGAAATGATAATTTCAGTTTCTCACCAAAAGCTAAACAAATGCCTGTTTTCTCCATAGATGGACAATTGGAGGTATTTAAGGAGGCCCCAGCTGCCAAGCAAGTGAACAGACAGTTCGCCCACACTGAATGTATCCTAACATGATTTTTACACTTGTTTAATTTGTAAAAAAAATAGTTACAAAGTTTAATGGCCATGATTTAAGTCCAAATATTGTTTATTGTCTTCATAAACTGCTCCTGTGCTTCACAATTGTGGAACAGAGTCCAGCTCCCATTACACATTCATTGCACTAAAAAAACCCCCCTCAAAATTACTCTTATTGCACATAGCAGGCAATAAGTAGATTCTGCTAGTATATGTTACAAAACCCATGTAATTATGTCAGATTTTAATCACCATCCCATGGGAATACGTTGCTTTTTCACTGCACTGAAAAAATAATCCATACCATACATAAACAATGTTGACTTCTTAAATCTGAATCACGCCACTCCCTATGTGTAATCCAGAAGCCCCGCTGTAAGGGCTATGGTGGTGGGCTGGCAGTCATACATATAGCCGACATCCTGGTTAAACAACTTCCAGTGCTGAATGTCACCTCATTTGAGTGTGCAGCCTTCTCTCTGGCTGGGCACACACAGCTACAGGTTGTCCTCATTTACCGCCCTCCAAAAGCCTCCTCCACTTTCATGTCTGAGCTGTCTGAGGTACTCACCTCCATCTGCTCCATGTCTGCATCTACACTCCTGCGTGGTGATTTCAACATCCATGTGGACTCCACCAGCTGCCCCTTTATCTCTGATTTGATGTCACTTCTGGACTGCTTCAACATCACACAGCATGTTAAAGGCCCCACCCCTGTCAAAGGGGATCTAGTGTGCTCCACTGGCACAGCTCCCTCCCATCTACAGTGCTTGGACCTTGCTGTTTCTGACCACTATGCCATCATTTTCACTGTTCCTGTCCCTGTGCCCCAGCAGCACGCAAGTCATAACAACAACATCACATACAGGAACATCAAGACAGTGAACACTCTGGCCCTGACCAAATCCTGGAAACCCACCTGGCCTCTGATCCCCTCGACACCTCACTGGATGGGCTGGTGGTCAACTATAATGCTGCTATCTCCTGGGGTCTTGACTTCCCTGCCACTCTTAAAACCTGGACTGTCTCCTATACCCATTCTGCCCCTGGTTCACCACTGAACTGTGTACCCATAAGACTACTGGTCGCTGCCTGGAGAGGCTCTATAAAAGATCTGGCCTCACCGTCCACCATGAAGCCTACAAAGTCCACGTTAGATCTTATAAAGAAGCTCTCTCCAAGGCCAAAACAAACTACTACTCGATCCTCATTGGAGACCAGCAAAATAACCCCAGAATGTTATTCTCCCCCATTAACTGGCTCCTTAGCCCCCTCCATTTCTCCCAGCTTTTTGGTGCCCCTGACCTCTGCTTCAGGTTCCTGGACTTCTTCCAGGAAAAGGTGGCTACCATCCACCAGCAATTCCTGGCATCTGCCACCACCCTACCAAATGCACCTCTGACACAGACAACCGATCCTCCCACTGTTCGCCTGCCCCAGTGGACCCTCTCCTCCTTCTCTCCTGTGGACTCTATTTCTGTTGCTAAGTTGGTCTCCTAAAGCAAAAGCCTCCACCTGCTCTCTGGATCCCATGCCAACAACTCTGGTGAACTCCTACCTGCTTGCCCTATGACCCCTCATGGTGGACATTATCAACTCATCCCTAAAATCTGACATGGTACCGTCCCTCTTCAAAACAGCTTCAGTCACTCTCATCCTGAAGAAGCCAGGTCTGGACCCAGATGACTTACATAACTACCGGCCGATCTCCAACCTTCCTTTCCTAAGCAAAATCCTGGAAAGAGCAGTTGCCACCCAACTCCAGCAGCACATGTCCATGAGCTCTATGAACCGCTTCAGTTTGGCTTCAGGGCACATCATTGCACAGAAACTGCCCTCATCAAGATCACAAACGACCTCCTCATCGCCACCGATTCTGGCCACATCAGTATTCTGATCCTCTTGGACCTCTCAGCAGCCTTTGACACAATCTCCCACACCATCCTCCCTACAGGCCTATCTGACTACCTTGGACTCACTGGTACAGCACTCTCTTGGTTCTAGTCCTATTTCACCAACAGGAACCAGTTTGTCACCACTGGAGACTCCAGTTCGACCCTCAAGGCCTTGTGCTTGGACCCCTGCCCTTCACAATCTACATGCTCCTCCTTAGTAAGATTATTCGCAAACATGGTCTCAATTTCCATTACTATGCTGATGACACTCAGTTATATCTCTGCACCAAACCATCCACCCAGCTACCCCCACAGTCAGTGTGGATGACATCAAATCTGCTCAAACTTAACACCAATAAAACAGAGCTCATTGTTGAGGCCTCCAAGGCGCTGCTCCAGAAGGTTGGAGATCTTCTCCTGGACGTGGGAGGCTGCTCTAGCTCCCCATCCACGGAAGACCCCAACCTGGGTGTCATCCTTGATTCCACACTCTTTTCAATCGCACATAAAATCCATCACAAAATTAGCTTTTTCTCATCTAAAAAACATCTCCAGACTCCGGCCCTCCCTCTCCGAATCTGTGGCTAAGACTCTCATCCATGCCTTCATCACCTCCCACCTGGACTACTGTAATGGAGTCCTGTCCGGGCTCCCTTCCAAAACCCTGGACAGGCTCCAGTATGTGCAGAACTCTGGGTCCTCACCCGCACCAAGCCCTGGCAACACATCACCCCCACTCTCACCTGCCTTCACTGGCTCCCAGTTAAATCACGCATCACTCCTCCTGACAAACAAATCTCTCCATTCTCCACCCCCCCCCCCCCCCCCCAGAAATGCTAGAAATGTTACCTAGCATGTACCATACATACAACCTAAATGACATCAGTTCAAACATGGCTCTAAAACATTTTTTTTTCTTCGAAAAAAATAGGTCATTTTTGAATAACAATAACTCAGATGTGGTATATTGCCATAAGGCATATGGCAATATACCACATACCTTCTACATCTTGTCAACTACACCTGGATGAAATTTTAGACTTCTAGGCCTAACCTTATGGGAGTTAGGGAGTTTTTAGTTTGTGGTGTCACTGGCGTCCACAAACCTCTCCAAAATGTCTCCAAATGGCCAAATTGTGCCAAATGCTTTTACTCACTTCTGTGACTTACTGAAGCATTTTGGTGACTATAAAGCCTTCCTCCATGATTCAAAACATAATTTTTTCACACATTCATTTGATGGGTGGCCGGAGGGGTTTCCACACGCTTCTAGGTGGCCATATTGAGATATTGTCATGCGACAAGACACTACAGAATAGTAACCATTATACAAAAATGACATACTGAAGTGAATTTCAAACAAGGATTTTATTATTTTTCAATATACTAATACTGTATGTACGCAGTGGGGGAGGTAGCACTGGTGGATGCAGAGGAGGATCGTTGGCACTTCTGATGACCGCCTTCAGCGGGAGAGGGGGTTGGGCGTCTGACTGCCTCACTTTCAGGCTCCCAATCCACGTCACTGTCTTCAGACTGTGACCTACAAAACACAATGCAATGCACAAATGTTACCAAATATAATGAAAAAATATAAAAATGCAATTCAATAGGGTGCTATTTTCATAGGAAATAAATAAACACAGATATATGATATTACATATTACACAAAAACATCAGGAAAATAACTGTACATAAACAGAATAATTGAATTGGGGGAATATTCCCAGTGTCCGGTCAGTGAAAAAGATCTAGTTCAATTTGTTTACAAGCTTGATAAAAAAAAAAATCTAAATAAAAGGGAATTAGAGGCTCAAAAAGAATTACATCATAGAACAGAATTACAAGGATTACATAGCTTTGGTTGAGTAGTTGAGGCTAGCTAGGCTAATTAGCCCCTGGGGCCCTAACCATTTAGCGTCATTTATGAAATGCTAATGTATACTGTACTGTTCACTGTAAGCATAAGAACCCCTTCCCACTAACTTTCATTCAAATTTCACTCATGGCTAAATAAATAAATCAAAGATCATCAAAGATAATGGTACTCACCGATCTAAGATGTCGTCGAGGCCCTTAGCAAACATCTCCACTCTCTCAGAGCCCTACTCACTGTCTACAGTTTCATCAGATGATGCCATGATCCATTCCAGGTCTTCTTCTCTGACATATTTAGTTTGTTTTGTGGATTTCGCCAT
This sequence comes from Sparidentex hasta, assembly GCA_030272975.1. Taxonomy (NCBI): domain Eukaryota; kingdom Metazoa; phylum Chordata; class Actinopteri; order Spariformes; family Sparidae; genus Sparidentex; species Sparidentex hasta. The sequence continues at coordinate 75,075 of JARJLU010012907.1, read as the reverse complement.
TGTAAACTGCCGTCAAATTTTTTTTAAATGTCCGGTGCGAGTGCGTCTGCTGCGTAAAGTTAGCCCGCTAGCTGCCAGGCGCAGCGCTATTCCTCGGCTTGTACATAACGGATCTGGGCACGCCTACCATCGTTGGAAAGGTAAAATAATTGGCTAGAAGCCTGAGTGATTGACATGTTTATAGCCAAAACGCTATCCTTGTACTAAGGCGGCAAAAAACAGTAAACAAAGCCGATTGGCCCTTTAAACAAGGAGCGCTCCATGTACTTCACGGGCTGTGCTGGGGTGAAAACTGAACAGAAAAAGATGGGGACACTTTTATTTTTTAGCCAGCAAAGTGATGAAAACAAGCACACCCAACAACACCATACAGGAACTAGAGAAAATAAAGATACGGCCGGCGAAGTCTGGATTTTATTTGACAAACAAAGTTGGTAGACGGTAAACAAATGGAGTTTACAGGAAGATATTCACAACCTGGAATAATTTTATGAAAAACCATTTTGATGCTTCTGATCAGTGGATTCTTACGGACAACTGGAATATAAATAATTGAGGATCGGACACATATTACGGCTTTATGGCCGCGTGAAAGGTAGGGAGTCGCCGTGCGTTTCTTGTATCTCACATTTACCATGCTGGTAAATATCAATGATTTATGGTTTAGTGCTCATGATTTCTGCAAAATCAACTGGGTGAATGAATTGCTGAGATTCTACCCTTTCCAACGACGTATAGTATGTCCGTAATGATGAAAGTTGAAACGAGATACGTCACTGTGCAGTGTATAAAACAGTCAGTTATCTGAAATCGCCCGCCGGTGGGCGGGTGGGTGCGTAGAGGTTAATGAGGCCCATCAGCTCTAGATCCAGCCCAGTCAAATCAATCAACTTTTCAATTTCTTTATCTTGTATGTATTTCTTTGTTTATCCATTTATTCTTCGTTTTGTTTGTTCCACTTTGTTAATTATTATTATTATTATTATTATTATTGTTATAGATAATAATTCCTTCTAATAAAGGACAATTCTACCAAACAGGTACTGGAGAATTTTGGAAAGATTTACATTTAGGGCATTTAGCAGAAGCTTTTATCCAAAGGGACTTACAGTAAATACACTTGTAACAAGAAAGAAACCACAACATATAACCGTCGATAAAGTAAAAAAGAAAAAAATAGAAACCATTTTTAAGCTCATCTGAGCACAGTAGCTTTTTGGGCTTTAGGCACAAAAATATACAATTTAAAATACTTAATTTTAAATTCAAAATATATACACATTTTTAATTTTACAATTTAAGATACTTAATTTTAAATTGTGTATCTATAGCCTTCAGCCTCCACTTTCCACGCTGAAGCCATTATTCCAACTGTGGGAATCTTTGGCTGGTGTTGTCATGGGTGCTCCAGCTCAGACAGCAGTGATGACACTGCCTCACTTTCTTAAATCCCTTCAACCAGAAATTTTGAAATATACCACACTTACATACTGACTGGAAGATCTGTCCATCTAATTCCCTTTATATTACCTTGTTTAGTAGTGCAAGAACCAGCTCTATGTCATTTTGACTCTGCTGGTCGGAAAGGCAGCCTTGGACCTGCTTCAGTGACAGCAGCAACTCCTCTAACTCTGCAGGAAAAACACAAGGACTCATGAATTACTATGACTTTGAAAATGGTAGAAAAAAAATCCAACAAACTTTAAATCTAGAGAAGGAAAGTTCTTCTCTAGTTTTAAAGTTTGTTGGATTGCTGGTCAACAGGTTTTGAATGCTCCCTGTTGACCAGCTGAAGCCAAATGCAGATTGCTGGCTGTGAAAACTTTGAATAATGCCCACAATATCTAAAACCTGTGAAATAATGCAGGGTTTGTTGAAAAACTAAAGCCAAACTGAATTGGTGGCTTTAATTTATATTCAAAGTCTCGTCTGAAGAGAATGTTTCCTGAAGCTTTGAGCCAAACTGCAGCACTTGCTTGAATTTGTGTTGAAAAGCAGCTGATGGAGTATGAAGAGATGTTACAGTCAGAATGAAACAAATACTCTGACATCAGACGGAGAAAGTCAATAAATCTCAATATGTCGATGATTGGGAACATTTATGTATTTAAATGAAGTTCCTGGCTTGAATGAATGAAAAAATTATAGTTAAATATAGTCAAAATGTTGGGAAATATACTGTGTTTGTTTGTGTTTTTGTACATGCACTTATGCATGCGCTTAAGCATGGCTGTATATGTGTGGTCATGTGTGCATGCTTACATGCGCATATCTGACTGCATTTGTGTGTGTGTGTGTGTGTGTGTGTGTATTAAATTGACTCATCAATAAATCTGTCTGTGTTGGCCCAGTTGATCTCGATTGCCACGGTGATGGTACGGACTGTGAGAGTTGATTTAATAGTTATTTCAACTGAGGCTCACCTCACTTTATCATGCTTCTCCCTCCAAAACAGTAACTACTATCAGTCAAATAATGACATAGTAGAACTATGAGAGTCTTGTGAGCGCTCTGTGATTTTTTTCTGTGTGTGTGGTCAAAAATGTCTGTTGTGGAGCAGTTTAGAAAAGTGCATGGTTCTCCTGCCTCCATATATTTTTTTCTCTCAATTTAATGGGACCTAATGCGGCAGTTGGTCTGTGTTCCTGTCGATTAAACACCAACCGAGCCAGACATTTTTTGTCCGATTGCCCCCAGAGATGTACCTACAAGCCGATGTCATTATTTTTTTTTTGCCAGAGTGAAAATTGTGGAAGGGAGGGCGAGTTGGAGACAAGGTTTCTGTATTTTTTGAGCTCATCCCCACTCTGTCAGTTGGCTCCCCCACTCTGGCTGTCAGCACTCAACCCCATATACACCAACGCAAAAATCTCAAAGTGGCTGAAAAGTTGCTAGTGTTTGAACTGCGACTGTGCAAAAAGTATGAATGCTGTGAAAAAGTTGAGGAGAGAAAGTCCTAATCTTTGTGAACGTTTCACAGTTTGAATGGAGTTTCTATGTGGGAGTGTGAATGACTAGATGAGCTTTGAAAATGCGAATTCCTGTGTAAACATAGTGGGAATGCTGATGGCTGAAGCGATTTCAGAAATCTGCTGAATGTACTGCCAGAAATGCATAAAACTGTAAGAATGAATGGTCAAGAATTTGCAGAAAAAGCTGAATTTTTCAAAAGCTGAAAAGGCAGGACGGCTGAAAAGTAATAGGTTAAATGGGCTAAAAAGTTGAACATTTTGATAGCTTAACATAAAGCTGAATGTTTCAAAAAGCTGAAAAGGCTGAGAGGCTGAATATGTGAAAAAGCTGAAAAGTTATAGGCTGCAGGAGCTTAAAAAGGTGAACATTTTGATAGCTGAACAGCTTCTCTAGCTGCACATGAAGCTGAACGTTTAAAAAAGCTGAAAAAGCAGAAAGGCTGAAAAGTGATAGGCTGAATGGGCATTTTGATAGCTGAACATGAAGCTGAATATTTGAAGGAACTGAAAAGGCAGACAGATGAATATCTGAAAAGGTTGAAACGGCTGAAAGAGATTAAAAGTTGAACATGTTTACAGCTGAACAGTTTCTCTTGCCGCTCATAGAGCTGAATGTAGGGAAAAAGCTAAACAAGTAGAAAGATGAATATTTTAAAAAGCTGACAAGGCAGAAAAGCTTAAAAGTAAAAGGGCTGAAAGAGCGTAAAAAGGTGAATGGTTTGATAGCTGAATAGTTAATTTAGCTGAATATATAGTTGAGTGTACGAAAAAGATGGATGATGAAAGATGAATATTGAAAAAGCTGAAAAGGCTGAAAGGCTGACAAGTAATAGGCTGTATAGGCTTAAAAAGTTGAACATTTTGATAGCTTAACATAAATCTGAATCAGTATGTTTATATGCAGAGCTTAGTCAGATTACAGCCATAGTTTGACTATGCTACTCAATCGGACAACTGCAATTGTCTGAGTATACATGCCGGTGAAAAAATCTAATTATTGGACGAAGCATGTCATACCCCAGTGCGATAGGTGGCGTTGTATCCATTTCAACTAGGGGTAATAGAGCCACCTCCAGCTGATCTCTCTTCGTCACCAGCAACAACAAACACTGCCCCAGCATTCGAGAAAGATGGCGTACGAAGAGCAAGACGAAGCTACACCATTTGCATTTTGTACATGGTGTACATGATAATTACACAAACTAGATGCCAATTTTTTAAGGAGCTGAAAAGGCAGAAAGATGAATGCTTGAAAGGCTGAAAAGTAAACAGTGGAAAAGTAAGAGGGCTGAAAGAGCTTAAAAGGTGAACAGTTTCTCTGGCTGCACATATGCTGGAGCAGTAGCAGACCAAAAGCTGAAAATGTCCCCATAAGAATGAATGGGAAAATGCCTCCCAAACTTCTGCGATTTTTAAAAAGTATAATGGTTATCGCCAAAATATTATATATTGTTATATATTGATTAACAGGAGACAATGCTGAACTCTGTGATGTCTTTTTTATTTCTGTAGAGTGAAAAATGAGGGCACCAGAGCAAGAGACCAAACAAGTACTATCTGCTTGCCTCCTGAAATCTAGGCTCAAAATTAACATTGTGGTTTATAGGGGGAGTTGCTAGAGTGCTTGTCGCTCAAGGGCTTCTACACCCAAAAGTCCTACATCTGAAATAAGATTACAGATTTCCTACATTTCTATGTACATATTGTCTATGTGAGTAGAAGATGTGGGATCGAAATCAAGCTGAACAGAATTCTTTCTCTAGTTTTTCCAGCTGCTCTCCACTCTAGTGATGATGTCATGCACTCTAGCTGAAGCAATACACACCCATTTAATTATAAAATCAGAAGATGAGCTAAAAATCCTTAAAACTAATGAAAGAGCTTAAAAGACTAAACATTTTGATAGTTGAATGGTTCTGTGGCTTAACACATGCTGAAGCAGTAGCAGAATATGGATGAATGAGAAAAAAATTGCAGAAAAAGCTGAATATTTCCAAAAGTATAAAAGATAGAAAAAAACACAAGCAGTCATGTCTTTAAAAAGCTGAACATTTTGATAGTTAAATGGTTTCTGTAGCACAAAATTTGTAGGAGAGGAAGCGTGCCGAAAAAAATATGGAAGACGATAAATACATTCTGGAAGAACAATAGTGTGATTGCTCATTAGCATTCACACTAATAAATTCCAGAAGGACAATTCCATGAACAGAAGAACATATGTTGTGAATGCCTCCTGCACTCACAACCCATGAGAGATTTACTTCACTATCAGGTGATGGTAGAAGACAGCCTGCTTGTCCTGTCTTCAGATTAATCTGGGTTTGGAAGACTGCACCTCATTTCCTAGTTCAGGCTTTTGTTTTACATAGTGTGTTCCTGTTTGAGTGAAGTGTGTGATAATGTGGCTGTCAACAATACCACCCCCTAACAAAGTTTTCATTTAGTCATCCTCAAGAGCCTTTCATGTCCTTTCCCTGAAAAAAAATCCCACCTTAATGGCTAACATGTCTTCCTTACCTCTCTCTCTCTTCATCTTTCCTTTCTTTTATTAAGTGACTTTAATAGTTTGTAAGATCCCCTTCACCTTTACCCTTTATTCTTCCCTTTCTCTTCTGAGAGCTTCAGTACACAAATGAAGGGGTGTGTGAGTGTGTGTGTATTTTACCTAACAGTGCATGTGTGTGCTGGCTGCCAAGTGCTGGCTGTTGCTGCGGTGTGTATGAGTCTTGCAGGAATGTTGGGTTGTCGATGCCAATATGGGGATGCTGGGAGAGCTTCCTGAGTCTAAGCGAGGCATTCAGGTCCAGCTGCCGACCCTCCTCCTCTCTCCGACGACGAAGATCCTCCTGACAAACAAATGGATAATAGATACCAATACTACATGATATGTAGTTTTTAAAAGGCAATATATTCTTCTACCATCCAGACTTTCTACATTACCAGTCAAAAGTTTGGACACACCTTCTCATTTAATGTCTTTTCTTTATTTTTAGGACTATTTACATTGTAGATTCTTACTGAAGGCATCAAAACTATGAATCAGAATCAGAATCAGATTACTTTATTGATCCCTGTGGGGAAATTGTTTTTGGTACAGGTGCTCCATGCAAAGTAGAAATAGACAAGAGATAAAGATAAAGATATAAATAAAACATTAGACAATATTAAACAAAAGTAGACAATAATAACATAAAATAACACAAGCAGACAATACAATAAAATATTAAATAATAAAGGCGACAGTCTGGAAATATATAAAATACAATTTACAGTGAGTTAATATACTATATATACTATACAGAGAAATAGTTGTATTGTTAAATTAAAGTTTTGCTTCGTATTTTGTCTTTTTTTAATACAAAAAGTTCAATCAACAGAGGGAGGAGTTGTAAAGTTTGATGGCCACAGGCAGGAATGACTTCCTGTGGTGCTCAGTGGTGCATTTACACATACCTGCACCTACATAGGGTCCCTGTGCTGTGGAACACGACCTGCCTTGTTCCTGTGCCAAAGACATGGTGTCCCAGCAGCCCTCAGGACTACGGGACCCTGGAGAGGCTCGTCCTGGAGCAGGTAAGACCTATGGTCAGGTCCTTCACTGATCCACTACAGTTTGCCTACCAGCCTTGCCTGAGAGTTGAGGACAGCATCATCTACCTACTGAACAGAGTCTACACTCAGGACAAGCCGGTGAGCACTGGTGAGTCATGTTTTTTGACTTCTCCAGTGCTTTCAACATCAACCGTCCTGCTCTACTGGGTGAGAAGATGGCTGCAATGCAGGTTGAGGCCCCCATTGTGTCCTGGTTTGTTGATTACCTGATGGGCAGACCACAGTATGTACACCTACAGAACACTGTGTCTGTCAGGGTGGACAGCAACACTGGGGCCCTACATGGGACTGTCATCTCTCCCTCCTCTTCAACCTATTCACCTCAGACTTAAAATATTGCACTGAGTCCTGCCACCTTCAGAAGTTTTCTGATGAGTCAGCAATAGTTGGCTGCACTGACATGGGTGATGAGAATGAATACAGGACCGTTGTGGGTAACTTTGTCACTTGGAAAGAACTGAATCATCTACAGCTCTAAGCTAAGCTAACCCTAACTTGACAAAGACAAAGGAGCTCATAGTGGATCTGAGGAGGGCGAAAACACCAGTGACCCCTGTTTCCATCCAGGGGGTCCCTGTGGACAGTGTTGAGGAATACAAATACCTGGGGGTGTACTTTAATAATAAGTTGGACTGGAATAGAAGCACAGAGGCAGTCTACAAAAAGGGCCAAAGCTGACTGAAATCCTCGTCGTCTTATTCAAAGGCTGCAACAGGCCACTCATCAGGCCACTCACCTCCCAGAGCCTCGCGCTGAATCGCTGGAAACTGATTTAGGGACCGTCATTAAATTCCAAACCAGGAGATTGTTTTAGTAAACTGGATGAATGCTCTTTTTATTGTACTTTAGTGCGTCCTCTATTTTATATAAATACTAATATGCATTTTTTTCTCAATAGCTTCCATGTCATGTGGCCCACTGACTTCTGAAACAAATTCTGTTTCTATAAAAAATATATAATAATAAAGAAAATAATGGTAAAAAAAAAGTTCTCTAAGAGGTTAACATATTTTCAAGCAGCAGTGTCAGCTTCTACACCGTTTTATCTCGTCTTATGTTCTGATTCTGAAATCTTGAAAAAGGTTTTTTTGTTTGTTTGTTTTTTTTCAAAATCTCACCAGTAGTCACCATTTAATGGGTTATTTTAAAAAACTTCTTATTTCAAATAGGTAAAAAAAAAAAATCAATAATTATCGATATTGACTGATATGAAACATTTATATTGTGATAAATAACTGCAAAGAACATGCACCCCTTTCTCATACAATACAAGCAAAGATAAATCAAATATATACCTTTGAAATAAAATGGCTTGTAAACCATTGGAAACACAAATATTGTGTACCACCAGTAGCAAAAAATAACAAAAAACATGAAAAATGAATTAGCTGTTATCAAAGTATAGCTTAATTTATTGGCTTATATGCCTTCAGACAGACAGTCATTTCCTTTTACCTCAAGAAATTAATCACACAATATCAACTTCTCAGACAATCCTCAATTAGCTTGATGTTAGACACAGTCGGCCCACACACACACACACGCGCACGCGCACACACACACACACACACACACACACACACACGCGCGCACACACACGCGCAAAACAAACGTGGCAGGCCTGTGGGTCGCTCGGGTATAGTGCGGTTGATAAACTCTTCCTTTTTCAGCACGGTAAAAACAGTTTATCTCACCGGGTAGTTTCCATTGCAGACACACATATACATATACACATATGTACATATATATACATATATTTATACACATATTTATACATATATACATATACATACACACATATATATATACATACACACATATATATATACACATATATACATATATATAAATACATATATACATATATTATACATATATATCCATATATATCCTTTTTTGCTCAGCATAGTGGCAGAGGAGCAGAATATTTTGCCCTAGTAACCGTAACAGGCTCAATAGCTGCTGCAGAACAAGCACAAGCATCATAGAAATCATATCCAGCAGCTAGTGAAAAGATTGAAACTCAAACTGAGTTTTTATTTTAGGATCAAATCCTGCCTTTCATTGGACTCCAAAAAGAGACTGGTTGCTGCAACTTTTATGTCTGTTCAGCAGATCTGACAGCTGAGCAAACTCCCCTCTGGTAAGGCTGCTGGCCCTGATGGTGTCAGCCCATGGGTTCTCAGAGCGTGCGCCCAACAGCTCTAGGAAGTGCTTCACCATGTCTTCGACATGAGCCCGAGCATCCAGAGGATCCCTGTGATATGGAAGACGTCCTGCCTCATTCCATTGTCAAAGACGCCACAGCCCAGTGGTTTCTTGGACTACCGGTGGCATTGACGTCACATATCATGAAGACTCTGTAGAGATTCGTCCTGGATCAGCTCAGGCCTATGGTCAGGCACCTGGATCTCCAGCCCCGGGCTAGAGTTGAGGATGCCATCATCTACCTGCTGAACCGTGTCTATGCCAACCTGGACAAACCAGGGAGCACTGTGAGGGTCACGTTCTTTGACTTCTTCGAACAAGTCCTTTCAATACCATCAGGCCTGCTCTACTGGGTGACAAGCTGACAGCGATGCTGGTGGATCCCCTTGTGTCCTGGATTGTGGATTACCTCACTGACCAACCATAGTACGTGCGCTTGCAGCATTGTGTGTCAGATGCAACACCGGTGCCCCACAAGGGACTGTCCTCTCTCCTTTCCTCTTCACCCTTTACACCACGGACTTCAGCTACCAGACAGAGTCTTGCCGTCTTAAGAAGTAGTTTTCGGATGACTCTGCTGTCGCTGGATGTATCAGCAAGGGTGAGGAGGCTGAATACAGAGCTGTGGTGGACATCTTTGTCACATGGTGTGAGCTGAGCCACCTGCAGCTCAACACAACAAAAACCAAAGAGCTGGTGGTGGATCTGAGGAGAACCAGGACATTGACCCCAGTTTCCACCCTGGGGCATAACCTGGACATTGTTGAACACTACAGATATCTGGGGGTGTACATCAACAATAAACTGGACTGGACTAAGAACACTGAATTCCTCTACAAGAAGAGAGGAGCTGCCTCTATTTTCTGAAGAGGCTCCGCTCCTTTAACATCTGCCGGACTATGCTGAGGATGTTTTATGAGTCTGTGGTGGCCAGTGCTATTCTGTTTGCTGTTGTGTGCTGGGGCAGCAGACTGAGAGTAGCAGACGTCAACAGACTCAACAAGCTGATCAGGAAGGGCAGTGACATTGCCGGGGTAGAGCTGGACACTTTGACCGCAGTGTCAGACAAGAGGATGCTGTAGAAGGTGTAGGCGATACTGCAGTATGGCTCTCACCCATTTTTGTTTCACATTCCAGATATATCTCCAAGATGGCAGCACATCTCTCTGTGTGTTTGTTCATTTTTAGTATTTGTTGTATTGTTGGGGCTGTTATTGATGCAAATTGGACTAGTTTAAGTCGGGACTGATTGACAGGCAAAGTCAAAGCATGGCTTCTCTTCACCAGTCTTCCTGTTTACGGGACTCTCGTCACTATACCTCCTATTTTTACCTCATTTTACTGCTCTGTTCAACCCCAGCTCGTAGCAGCGATGGAGATGCAGAGGAACAACTGGTCTCTTGTTTCCACTCTGTGTTTAACTCTAACAGTATATATCACTGGGGGCAGCTTCTACTGGAATAGTGACTCCAGTCCAGGAATACGGTGCATGCACCATGTAAAGGAACGTGTGCATTTGGCTATGCACTAAATGTCACATCATTCCCTTTCCCTTTGTTTTCTTTGTGTCACTGTGGACTTGGTCTGTCTGTCCAGTGTCATGACTCCATATGAAAGCTTCACATCTGCTTCTTGTGTTCTCCGTGTCTTCAATACGAATCGGAGAAGTTGTAATGAATCTTACAGGAAATCTTTTATGCAAAAATGTTTAATTATTTTATCATTGTTAATGTCATGGAATGTGCAGTCAGACCAAGGCCCAGACATCCCAACGGGCTCAGACACACCAGCAGATTTTAAAGAAAGATCTGGTTTCAGCTTCTTACATTTGAATGTATGCAGTCTGGTTTCTAAAATGGACATGATGAATACCTGGGCACACTCTACAGATGATGATATTATTGTGTTACGGGAAACCTAGCTTCAGATAAGAGTATAAGTATAAGTATAAGTTTCTCGTGTTCCTTCTTCGGTTGACTTCCTTATGGCCTCTTCATGGTTTCCATTAGCCTGTGGGATGCCAAGGTACTTGTAGCTGTCTTGGATATCACCTATGTTGCCCTCTGGTAGGTCAATCCCCTCAGTCCTGATCATCTTGCCTCTCTTTGAGACCATCCGGCTACACTTGTCCAATCCGAATGACATCCCTATGTCATCACTGTAGATCCTGATGGTGTGGATCAGTGAGTCCATTTCTCGCTCACTCCTGGCATACAGCTTGATGTCATCCATGTAGAGTAGGTGACTGATTGTTGCCCCACTATGGAATCGGTACCCGTAGCCAGTATTGGTGATGATCTGACTGAGGGGGTTCAGGCCTATGCAGAACATTAGTGGTGATAGCGCATCTCCTTGGTATATGCCGCACTTGATGTTGACTTGGGCAGTTGGCTTTGAATTGGCCTCTAGGGTTGTCTTCCACATTTCTATCGAGTTGGATGGGATGGGTCCCTTCTGGAGGTCCTTCATGATTAGGACTGTCCTGCCCTGGGTTAGCCACTCTGGGTGGGTCCCATCCCTCAGCAGCTGGTTCATCTGTGCTGCTAGGCGTTCATGGAGTGCAGTTAGCTTCTTCAGCCAGTATGTATGGATCATATCAGGGCCTGGTGCTGTCCAGCTCTTCATCTTTTACACACTTTCTTGGATGTCTGCCATTGAGATGGTTACTGGTTCTTGTTCTGGGATTTTGCCGTGGTCAGCCCTTAGATCCACTAACCACTGGGCATCGGTATTGTGTAATGCCTCTCTTTCCCATATGTCTGTCCAGTATTTTTCTTGGTGGGTCTGACCGGTTGTTGTTTCCCTGCCACTGCGAGTACACCTTGGCTGGTTGAGTGGAGAACAGCTTGTTTATTCTCCTGGCCTCTCCCTCCTTGGTGTATCTCTTCAACCGGGTGGCCAGAGCTGATAGTCGTCGTTTGGCAGTCTCGAGTCACTCAACTTAAATAGTGACTTGTCTGAAATATTGGCAAACTGGTGACGTGACCTTTCCTCTTAAATCCACAATTTCCTCTCACACTGTCACACTCATTTTCTCCTTTCACTCCATGCTGTTCTTTTTGTTAAAGCAGTTATGAGGCACAATGGCAAAACATGAATTTGCTACTCCCCCAGAATGCTATGCAGTTCTGGGTTCGGAGTTCAGCAAAATTATCGACCATTCTATTGGACATGTTTTCTATTGATATGGATCACGTATCTCGATAGATATTGTTATTGTTTTATCACCGAGCCCTAATCCCATTCATTTAGGCATTTTTTGTACAGGGTGGTGGAGTGCTACAAATATAACATCTGGTTACTTTTCAAAATAAAACACTGTGTTGATGCCAGCATACAAATCTCAAAAAAGAGACAAATACAAGCTCTTCTACTAATCCTTTTCAATCCAACACTTTGTGTTGTTGTTTTTATAACACATACCTATGACTAAGGCCAGTTATTGACAGTATTGCACCATGGCAGACTCAAAACGCAACTCGACCTGATATTTCATAACATTATGACATGAAATTTTATTCCAAGCAGTAAAAGTTTAGAAGAGTATGCAATAAAAAAAATTTAGTTACTGTACTTGAATGAAACTCTGAGATGATATTTTTTACTTGAATAAATGCACTATCAACACCAGAAATATAGGTGGAAACATATACATACTTAACATATAAATACTTTGCAGATACTGGTTGGTAATTATGATGCGCATTAGGGGTGGAACGGTTCATCGAAAAAATCTGTCCCGTTCGGTACACTTGTCACGGTTCAGAGTGCGTGTGTACCGTTCAGTTAATTGGCACGCGCAACTTCTTTTTCTCATTTACTAATGAGGCGAAGAGTGTAAACTCCAGAGCAGCATGTGGTGGCACTGAGCTGGATGCCAACCGCCAGTAAACAAGAAGAAGAGCTATGAGTCGGCTGTGTTTCCAGCATCGCGGCTCGCGGGCTAGCTTGTGAGCTTTGATGCCGGAAACACAGCCAAGTCGTCATAGCACTAGCTCGCAAGTCAGAGCAGGATAGCGGCTACGTTCTGAATGAGTAGCAGACAAGCGAGTGAAGTCTCTGGGTTAGACTTCCTCCAACCAGCTTAAAAAGCACATACCTGTCATTGTACAACAGAAGCCATTCTTCTACTTCTGAAATAACACAATGTTACACAATGTTCTGCAGGTAGCCAGGGGCTACTGTTGGTTTGGTGTATAGATAGCATAATAAAATGAAATTTGGTCGATCGATTTTTGCTAAATAAAATAATTTATATATAAACATTATATATAAATCTTAAGTAGTATATTGTTAGTAGGCTATTATTATCTATATTTGGGAACCTTATCCATTTACACCATTCCTACCTCAGTACTCTATTATTTATTTGTTTAATTTTGTTTTATTTTATTTTAGTATCTCTTTTATTTTTCCAGTCATGTATATAATGTTTTTTTGCATTGTATTTTTTACTATGTTAGTGGTTAAGAGACAATGGGCTAGGACTGAGTTTCCATGGTGATTAGGCAATACTGACTCAAGTGACTCAAGTGACTTGCACACCCCGGTTCAGTTTAGTGAGTGACTCACAATGACTTGAATCCTTAAAAGGAACTGTATTCACCAGCTCTACTCCAGGACGACTGAAAGTTTCCAGACTGTCACTGCCCATTACATTACATTAGTGACAGTGAATAACTCTTTGTTCTTTGCATTTGTTATAGATAACTTTCTTTGCCAAATAAATGAAAAGCATGTTGGAACTAGCAATAATATCACCTCTCTTGCAGTGCCAGAATCTACCTACTTTTAACCTAAGACTGTCACAATGTGTCAAATGTCAGACTGCCTCATTCTTTCAGTTTTAACCTGACTATACAAGACATAACTGATTTTCCTAATGATCAGTGACACCTAACCAAACCAAAAACCGTGACCACAAAACCGTGATATGAACTGAACCGTGGATTTTGTGAACCATTCCACCCCTAATGCACATGCATGTGTGTATATACCTGTTGCTGTCGTATCCTCTCCAGCTGTGCAGACCGTCGGAATGGTAGCATCCGACTTCCCAGCTCTCCCGGACAGTCAACAGCCATTTCCCGGTGCAGCTGTCCTCCCCTCAGCTCTTCATTTCCTCCTCCTCCCTCCACAGCAACATGGCCATTCAGATGGGAGGTTGTCATCCCTCACACACCAGGAGCCCAAAGTGGGTGTATTTGTGTGGATTCCAGGGATCTTTAGGTATGTAACACTATATATCTGGCAAGTTTATGAAGGCAGTTCAGTTAACAGGGTGACCATGATACCTTCACCTGGAGAAAGCAGGAAAAGGATGTCATTAACCTAGTTGACTGGTGACATTCTGCATCCAAACATTCTTTAAACATAGATCTGAAAACAGCTGCATTGTAAGATAAGGGGTCCTTGTTCCATTTTAGCAGTAGTGTTTCCAGATCTCAACAATTAATTTGGTCAGTACAATGTTATCAGGAATAAGACTGGAAAAAAAAGAGTGACATCTCAGATTATTCATTTTAGTGAGAGTTGCACATGCGCATTATTTAATGGGGAGGATGTAGCCAATCAGGGGCATATTAGGGCAGGTCACGAGAAAACATCAACCATGAATCAAGGAACTTTGTGCTTACCTGATTATGTCGGCTCAATGATTATTACAACAAACACTGGGAAGATGCCAACACTGGGAGTGTCATGAGCTCTTGTGATATAAAAATGTGATGGGATTTCACATTGAGGTGAAATGCTATCTCACAACAACAGTACCTTACAGGCAAAGAGCAGCAGCTAAGCACCCAGGAAGAGTACCTGGGTTTGAGACTAGTTTCTGTAGAGGCCAAACCATGTTATAACATTGTTATGTGATTCACTACGGCCCCAAAAGCTTTCTTCCCCTAAGTTGAGATTGTGAAAGAAGCATCTGTGAACGGTAGATCCATTTTTTGTGAGCATCACTACCCCCGTAAAATGATGCGTTTAACTATCATAACTGGAGCCATTTGGGCTGATAAAATTGAAAAGTCTATAAGAGCTGCATGATTAAATTATTTGATCTCCATTCAAGTTATCTGGGAAGTTATGGGAAGTTAGCAGGCTTAGTCAGAGGAAGTCTCCAGTTCTCAAACTCCATGAGCCGCACAACGTGGAAGATCCGGGTATTTTTTATACACGGGAAGTTGTGCATTATTGGCTTCAAAACATAACACACAGCTTCCATTAAAAGTTACGAGCATATTTACATAAGAAGTCTTCTTAAAAATAGTGTGAAAATACTATCTCATCTCGTTCTTGTGAATCCAATATTGTGTAGCATCTTGCAAGCTTAGTGTATCGTCACACCCCTAGTCAGTCAACACTGAAGCAAGGATGGAACATGGATTTATGATTGTTATTTTAGAAAAAGGAATGATTCGTCAGCATGGAGGTGAGTAAATAAATGTAAAGAATATTTTATGTTGTTAACTTTTGGGTGAACCATTCCTTTAATAGCTACCAAACTAGTTGAATGACCACTTTATCATATCTGATTAGTTTATCTCAGTCACTGATATATTCAGTGTCTTAACTGGTTTACTTTCTGCTATAATATAGGGATGTAACAGTTACCGGTGTCACAGTTATCCACAGTAAAATTCCCGACAGTGAAGGTTACCGTTTAAGTTTAATTACCATGGTAACCACCTGCATGCGCAGCACGTAACGTGTGCTGGTTATGTAGTGAAGAAGACATGGCTGGTTTAGGATGGCAGCCCTATTTGCCAGAGCTGCAAGAAGAAAGTTGTTGCGAGGGGTGGCACACACATCCAGTTTACTTACTTTCACTTTACGACCATCACCCTCAACTGTTCAGCAAATGCAAGGTAAGTTGCAACTTAGCTTGGGTAAGCTCGGGTGCATCATGCTGTTGCTGTTGTCACTAATCTAAACTGACAAGATAGTGGTATAAGTGAACAAAGTTGATCTATGATTTGGCACGTTATCTGAACCGCTTATTAATTGTAGATTCCACTTACTTACACTTACTTTTTAAAGTCGACCTAATAATTCCCCAAATATTGATGCAGAGCTGCAGTGAGGAGGATTTGAGACAAACACGTACTGGGTGGACTGAGTTAATGCAAACTGACTGAGATGACTGACTCTCATCTCAGCTCCGGAGGTTCACTGGAACAGCGTGTACCTGTGGCAATGTAACAAGTGTCTAGACAAAAGTGATATGATCTAAACTGTGAGTTTTGTGATCTGTTGGTTGCACCCTTAGTATTAAGAAACAATGACAATAATAATTAATAATGACATTTTCTATTAATTTTTTTCACAGAGAGGGTCTACTGGCCATCAAGTGGTACTGCCACTGCATCTCATTCTACTGTATTTAAGGTTTATTTATTTTACACAGTTTTGAGAAATTCTTGGTTTTGCAGTGTTTTGTTAAGGTTTTGGATTTGGACTATTTTGATATATAATAAATCCATTTAAATATAAATCTTGGTGAAATTATTTCAATTTATCAGTGTATCTGTGTTTTTTTCAGCATTTAAGGCATTTTAAAAATACCACGATATACTGATAACAATGATAATTTTTGTCACTATTACCGTGGTGTGAGATTTCCATACCGTTACATACCTACTATAATAACTGACTGTCTGACCTACTGCTGGTTCACAGCTTGACCTACTTAGAGTGATAAATCAGTGGCTTGTTTAGTGACAGTAAACCATGGAATATGCCTGACTGTTAGGGTGAAATCTGTTAATTGGTACACTGACAAGAGATTAGTTTAATACCACTACAAGGTTTTTATCTCCATCTTAGTTCTCTCAAGCTCTCTCTCACAACGTCATTAAAACAACCCCCCATGACAACTGCTTTGTCAGCGGGACTGTAAAAAAAAACACACACACACACACACACACAGATGCACATACACACACAGCAGTCCCATGATGCAGCAGTGAGGAATGGAAACAAAATTCCAATGATGGGGGAAGGGTGTGTGTGCATGTGTGCGTGCACGCATGCATTCCCATGCTCTACTATTACATTCTCAATGTATTTTAGCAAATTACAGAGAGAACTTACCAGGGTCTCTACACATGAACACGAGCATTGAGAACATTGCTTGTGTAAAAAGAAAGTTTTGGAACACCTCACGTTAGCAGTAGCATCTTCCTCCAATTGTCGTCATGGCACCCCAGATGTACTCGGGATCGACGCATCTGGGTCGAGTGTATGTGGTTCAGTTGAGCTGTGTTTAAAGACCCTGGCGATACTACGAGCAAAGTTTCATGTTGTGTCAAGCCTTCTTAGTGTTTTAAAAATAGCTATTTTGACACTAGCATAAAAGTTGCATTTTGACTAGAGTTTCACTTTAACAATCTTAAAAGGTCCCATATTATACTGTTTTTCATTAATTTCACACAGCTGTCAGAGGTCCAACAACACTGTATTCAATATGCATTGCCCCCAACCCCTACGTGGTCCTGAATTTCAGATGTCTAAAAGTTGCTCTACTGAGCTCTACTGACAGCAGACTGTTTCTGTGCTTGCACCTTTAAATGCTAATGAGCTCTGTCTGTCAACATCTACTTGCCTATGTCACTCTCAGAAAGACAATGCCTCTTACGTTAGCGGTAGCATGCGCTAATGTTATGTTGGATGTATATATTTGTATTGCGGCTCTCAGAGATACTTTTGTTCAACCATACCAGTTTGAACTAGAATAAGACGCAGGAGAAGAGGCTCCTGAAGAAATACAGACTCTGCGGCTGCAGCAGGACATTTCAGAATGGTAAGTGTGGCTGAATAATGTTAGTTTGTTCATATGTGTTTTTACAGTTACTACCATGTAGCTAATGACAAACAGCTAGCGAAAGCTGTGTTTGTCTCCAACACAGTCTCCAAACTCTTGGACACTGTTCGCATCGTCTCTGTCTCCAGTCTGCACTTTTCCAGACTTTTTAATGTGACAACCAAGCTCCATCATAATATTATTAACATCAGGGTTTCCCCTAGAAAACTTGCTTAGCCCAGTGGTAGGTTGGAAGGGCGGTCCACCGGTGGCGAAGCATGTTTTTTGTTTGTGACATGGGCCTGACACAGGCCAGCAACTGACTGATGGCAGTGCCCTACAGGTAACAGATTCATGGCGTAGTAGAGTTTAGAGTGTTTCCATACTGCTTTACATTAAATCAGTGTTAAAAGTTAATTGGTGGGCAATTACGTGCTTTACGAGCCAGTAAAGGCATTCAAAACCACCAATTACAGCTTCATGCTCCGTATTGATCACTGGCTCGAATGCTGCAGCGATGGACAAGCCTACAACTTGAACAGTACAAGCTAACTGTTAGATATTCCATAAAGATAGCTTCAGATGCCATTGCATGGCGGACCGAAGCAGAGCTAACTAGCCTGAACAGCCTGTAGGAGTGCCGTTTTACCAGTGGGTGGGCTGAAGAGACCATGCAGGAATCACTTGTTTTTCTCATTATGGAAGTTGGCAAGTCCTCAGGGAGGACCAGCTTATGTAGAGACCAGAGAAAACGTGTTTTTCATAATATAGGACCTTTAATCATCTTGATTCCCTTTACACTGACAGTAACATCAGGCTGAAACCACATAACATCAATTCAATGTCCAAACAGACTTTTTAAGACTTGTGTAACTTCACATTTATTGTTCTAACAAGCTTCCCAATTCCTTCATTACACTGATACACTACTGGAAAAGCACTATGAAAATGCAAGACCATTAACATTGGCTACAACACAATTCAGGACTTCACTTATATCTCAGTGTATAAAAAAACCCCCCCCAAAAAAAAACAAAAACAAAAAAAACAGCTGTTGTCTCATTCTGGATCTGAAGAACAACTATCCTGTCATCTCGATCTCCATGAGCAGGGTCTCACTGAAAGGCTAGATCTGTTTGCATTGGACCTCTCTGAACTGGATGTCCCTGACCGTCTGTATCCTCTGCTTCCTAGTAATCATCAATGTACAAAATCACACCTATGACAAACAATCAGACTAATGTTAAGTACTGATGAACTCAAAAGTTGATTAACTTCACAATGCGCACTGCACAGCCCCCGCCAGTGTCAGCACTTAATGTCAGTAGACAATGACAGTAAGAATATAGAAGAATACAGAATGCAGCTAATTACAGTGCTACATTCAAAAGCACACAGGTCTTAAGTTCTTAGCAATAAAACGGGCTATGGATGTCCCGATTACCTCACAAAGTTGTGGCCCAATGGTGTCTGGAAGTGTTAAATATCTGTCTTGCTAGTGTTAGCTTTACTAGCATCCTTGATGTCTGCACAGGCTTCACCATGCTGGCTCACAAGGCACTGTTTCCCACAGAATCAAGCTTTAACTGTTGCATGGTTGTCTGGCTGGGGTGCCATAGAGCATGTGCACTTGAGACTTCTGCCGACCAAGACAGCAAACTTCTGGTTTAGCGCTGAGCTAACTTGGATGGGGATAAAATGTAATCGATCTGCTCTTCTAGATCTCCAAATTTTATTAAACCGAATTGTCCAATTGTGACCGTAAAAACATGTAAATTCGCAAGGATTGTGAGGCTTTTGCCACCGTTTTACTTTTGGGTGAAGTCCCCAGTGCATCACATGATGATATAATTATGCGGCTTGGCTATGACAAAAACTGGCTTTAAGGCTGCCACAAATGCATAAATGTGTGGGAAACACTACAAGGTGAATGCTAATAACATGCAACCACTGCACTGTTCCACAGGGTTTACAAATGGTCTGTATTTTGTCCAACTTTCCATCCTCTTCTGAACTTTTAATTCTAGATTTAACAGAGCATTGCAACTCTTACCAGTATTGTTGGACATGTTGCCCTAAGTTAAAGCAAGCGCAAATCGTGGCATCGGCACCTAGCTACTGACCTACCATCTGTGGCAGCTGTGCATGCCACCAGAAGTGCCACAGTTTGGTTAATTGAAAATCTAAACATTAAATCTGTTATCTCCAAAATAGGTTCCAATGTGTAAAAATGTGCAACAGGTTAATAGAAGCAAAGGAAGCATGCAATAAGATGTGTGTCTCACAGCAAGGGGAGCCATAAAACAGAGATAAAAGCCTGCAGTCTAAGTAGTCAGTGTCTGAGGCTCAGACAGCACAGAGCAGCTCCTCTGGGAGGGGCCCAGCTTTTCTCAAGCAACAAAAAAAGTTACACTGCCAACACTACTACGGAGGACACAACCAAAGTGGGAATTATGAAAGTATTACATTGAAACTCATTCAAGGGCCTCAAGCAAGGACGACAAGTGACTGGGAAGCATCTCGATGGCTTACTAATTAGTAAAAATAAAAATGAAAAGTGTGACCAAAGCATATTCTGATAACCCGTAGAAATGTGTACATGGACCACAACCAGCACCTGATTTGCACCTAATTCAAGATAAGCTGGTGATGTGAAATGTTGAAATCAGCTGTTTGAGTCGCTGTTGATAGGAATGAGCTGGTAAAAACACTGACTCCAGTTTAACTGAGCAATAGTAGGTGAGTTTGCACAATTAAAAAAAAAAATTGTTAAAAAAGGGAATGTTCATTAGTGAAAAAGACAGGTGTTGTCACTTGTGTTTGCCAATTTGACATCTTCTCAGGACATCTGTAAACATTGTGACATACAATAGAACTCTAACCCCTCAAACGTTAGTTTGGAAAATGCCTAATATCGGCCGACAATATCGGCCCACCAATAAATCGGTTGGGTTGTAATTATGACTTAAAGCAATGAAATGAAACAAAAATAATGGTATCTGCATTTATAATGGCCAATAAATGAATATTTAAAAACGTAGCGATAATCCAACAGCGACAAAAGAGCCAGGCGGTGATAACTCCGTGGTTGTGGTGGAGGGAGGGCCATTGGAGCAATGATGGACAGCCCACAGAGTAAATAGATGTTTAGCATTTTTTAAGTAGGTAGATCATTTTGACCTGGTCATTTTGAAAGTTGGCAACGTGTTTAGAACACCATAAACCCTACAATATACTTTGATGTTGATGTTCTGTTAGGACAATAAAACAAACACGTTTATTTTTAAACTACATTGCAACAGCAGCTAATCTGTAGCCTCCGTCATATGTTAATTTAACATGTTGCAAATCTGATAAGCTGTTTAATAAACATATGCTTACAGGCATTTAAACAAAGTTAAGTGTTGGAGTTTGTATTATCCAAAATTTTGACGCCAATATTTTCCCTTTTACTGCAAATGAATATCGGCTCCAAATATTGGTTATCTGCCTCCTTGACTATTCATAAGTGGTTTCGGTATTGGCCCTGAAAAAAACATATCAGTCTATCAGACCAGGCAGTGTCTTTGGCATCTTATATAATAGCTACTGTCTTTGACAACTTATACAGAAAACAAATCACCAAATTTAATGAAGGAAGCAAATGTGATGGTCAGCCCTATGGACTGAGTCTAAAGTTAACTTCCCCCAGAAAATAGAATCCATCTCCAAGAGCGAGAGCCAGCCAGGGTCCGCCACACACTGATGGTGATTTTGTGACGTAATTTAGAGCAAAAAATGTATCTTTGTCACTTTCCATGATGCACGGTGGGTCAGGATCTTAACCACAACACATTATAACAGCATCCATATGATTATTAACAGTCAACAGATACATGTTTACAGGTGGAAACCAGGTGGGAACCCCCATAACGCCAGCATACTGTTTGGTTCAGTGTGAGCACACAAGGCGGCATAAAGGTGAGCCTTCGTTGCAGCGATATTGGGATATCGGGATCTGTGTGAATAGGGCTTAGGGCTTGGGATAAGCCTTTATCTGAAGACCTGTTGGCCTACACACTGCTACAGAAAAAGCAAACATTTGAGAGCTATAATTTAACATAAGGACCCCCCTGACACACACACACACACACAACACCATCTGCTGTCACAGCTTACCCCTTAGTGTGCATGCATGAATCTAAAGTGTGTTTGTCTTGCTGAGGTAACAGTTCAAAGCAAAGCTGTGGGAAACAAAGCCTTTGGAATAAAGGAGTAGTCTGTTTACTGACTGGCATGTATTTTCTATGGGCTCAATACTACATCTCTGAAGTATTAAAATACGACGCAACATATTTTTTCTTCATAATGCTACACTGTGAGGAACAAATCAATGTTGAAACGAACTATAAAAGGAAACACACGTCGAGACATGCTGTGTTAAAACCACAGAAATAAACCATTATTTAGTTCATTTGAATTTTGTTGACAAGTGCATCAGGATGATATGATAGGGCTTTACCCAACTCAGGATTTTGTCTGTCAAATCTCTGTTCAATGAAAAGATTCAACTAGTCTTTTTTCTTTTAAGTTTGGCACCTCACGAAAGTCCTTTATCAGCCTACATGAGCATGTTTTACCTGCAGTCCCAGAAATAATGAAATCATTATTCAGCTCAATTGATAGGAAATACGTGCGAATGTTAGTTGGTTAATGAAATTATCATAATGTTATTTCATTCTGTTGACTTTTTAAATCACCAAACTTCCTTTGTGTTTCTTTACCATGTAACATTGAAAACAATCTTCTATACCTCTTTATTCTTTGATCATAACATTAAGTAAAGTCAGCCTGTCAAAAACGTGGCAGAAGATGGCCTGGAGTGGTGGAGTAACATACAAATTTCCAGAGACATATAAATGTTCAAAACTGTAACCCCACCATTCATACATAATAGTGCTGGGCGATATGGCTGAAAAATGTATCACGATATAAGTGTTTCATGTCACTCGATATCGATAATTATTGAGTTTTTTAAACATATTATTTTAATAACCCTTTAAAATGGTGACTATTGGTGAGATTTTTGAAAATAAAAATCATTTTCAAGATTTCAGAATCAGAATATAAAACATGCGACAAAATAGTGTAGAAGCTGCCATTGCTGCTTGAAAATATGTTAATGTCTTAGAGAACTTTTTTACCATTATTTTCTTTATTATCATTATTATTATTATTATTATCAGACATTTCTTATGGAAACAGAATCTGTTTCAGAAGTGAGTGTGCCACATGACATGGAAGCTATTGAGAAAAAAACAAAATCTGCATATTAATATTAAATTAAAACAGAGGAAGCACTAAAGTACAATAAAAAAATCTGTGCCTCATTCATCCAGTATTCTAAGACAATCTGCTGCTGGTTTGGAGTCACTGGGTCACATGACATTGAAGATACTGAAAATTATTTTATATTAATATATTAATTAAGTAATTTAATGACGGTCCCTAAATCAGTTTCCAGCAATTCAGTGTGAGGCTCTGGGGGGTGAGCTAACCGTCCTCCTGCTGCTAACACTGGGCGAACCTCAGTAAAGTCACAGCTGGACTCGAATGAGTATCCACCGAATATTCAACCTAAAACTAACTTCAGCCCAGTTCAATGAGCGGCCTGTTGCAGTCTTTAAATAGGAAGGATTTCAGTCACTCATCTTAAACTGTGACTTCTAGAAATTATAGCAGTAATGACAATAATAATCGATTTCAAGATAACTTTTAGGGTATTGTGCTTTCACTGTGTGCAATCTAATTTCGCCATTCGCCCGTGATATTAAACCAACAAAAATCATGCCTTTTTTTGATGCAGCAGCGCTGATGCAGCTTCCTGTTGTGGGGAAGTCCTTGTGAGTTGATTACCGGGTACAGTTAGAAATGCTCAATTTCATTCTTTTCCCTGTCTGCTCTCAATAATACCTGTTCTAAACTGGTAGATAAATCACAAATGAACTTTGAATGCATTTTTCATGGAGTAATAATGATACATTTTCATCCTTGAGCTGCGGAACTCTACTGCACTCCTTAATCGACTCACAGGGCTTCCCCACAACAGGAAGCTGTTGCAGGAGAGTGAGGAGTTTCACTCTGTTCACTTTACAATAGCAATCCAGCTAAGCAAGCAGACATATTATGTCTTGAGCTATGTACTGACACCCTATACTGTTGCTGAAGTTTGGTGCTGTTCTGAGCATTATTTGTGGCTTTTTGATGGCAGTTTCTTGTTGGAGGCATATTGCAATGTATTATTATCGTGTGGTCTTTTTCTGAGGTTGCTAAAGCTACGTAAACTAGCGGTCTGCAAACTTGATCTCTCAAGGGGGGTCTTACTAGGTGTCACTGTGTGTTAGACCATGGATTAAACTTACACCAGAATAACCCTTTGAGTTTTAATTTAGTCACAGCACAGTTATGGCCACAACATGTAAAATATTAAAGCCACTGTATTAAAAACAATCTTTCTGCATGTTATGCTTTGACAAAAGCCATGAGGAAAATCAGGCCATGGAACCACACAGAACAGTGAGGCTAAGTATAGGCGCATGAGTCCCGTACTGAAAGGGCAGTATGAATGGGGCTTAAGAAACATTTCTGACCAGCAATAAAATTTGACAGATGGCAAGATTGCTGATCGTTCAATCACTTTGTGAGCCAATGTGACAATAAAACTACATTTCAAATAACAATGATTTATGAGTGTAAATTGTATAATGTGCAGTGTTCCTGCAACGCTTGATAACCAAATAACTATCTGACACAAAGGGTAAAGCAGATTGTCATTTGGGAGCAGAAGCAGAGCTGCCTCTTATCTTGTGTTGATAGTATGCAATATAACACACATGCACCCTTTAAAAGGGCTATACCACACTGTACCAGACAATGAGAAGGGAGAGAGGTGGGAATACAGACACAAGCTGGGGATTTGTAAGAATACTTATTAATGATGTAATTAATGATGTACTGAATTGGAAAATATCAATAGAAATAACAGATTTTAATGAATTAGGGTAAAAGCCCATCAAATCTGCTGTTCAGACATTTTTAATATATACCGCCCCAATTAAAGTGAGAAAATTTTAGTTAAAATGATGTCTCATTTGAAGTGTCAATAATTCATTTATACCATTTTTTAATGTTTTTATTGTTTAATTTGTAAAAATATGTCAAATATCTGGCATGGGCTTAATGGGTATGTAAATGGCATTTGAAATAGGCGTGATCAGCTTTTTGCTGTGTTGTCAACACAGAAAAAGACATGTCTTCTTTGGAATGTAGCCAAAAAACTACTGATTAACAAAATCAAAATTAGAATGGAAATTACTATTCAATCCCTCGTCTTTCAATATGTGTTGTCATTTTGTCTGCATCTCTATCCTACATTATACTGTTGGCATTTACAATTGGCCAAAATTTTTGGTTCAGCCAGCTGGTTGAGAGTGCAGATGTTTTTATCTAGATTTCTGAAGTGAAATGACTGAAAGAAAGGCAGTCTCCTGGTTCAATACTAATATTTTAAGGATAATAAATGAGTCAATTTCAGTACAATTAAACAAATAACTTTAATTGATTTTTAAAACATAAAAACAGCTTACATAGAAACAATTAAAACCATTGTGGCGTATCATTAAAGACCCACTACAGGTACAATCCTAAAATTAAGTCATAACAATAAACATCCATTAAAAAACAACATACTGTATGCAACAGTCATAACATCTTGAAACTTGTGCCTAACTTGAGCAAGATAAACAAGACTAGGCTCCTTGAGGTGATTTTATCATTATAGTTATGCTACCTTTTGCTCCATGTAGCCTAACTTAGTAGTGTAATGTTGTAACAAGTAAGCTTTATTTTGTTTGTTTTCTCAACCTTTTGCCCACATTGTGGTTGTCCTTGCTTGCCAGCCTCACACTAACAAGTCTTTGATGGCTTTCATCATTTTTTTTGTTCAGATTTTCAGTGACCTCATTATTGTGCAAATAGAATGGTCCAGGTCTGTCCAGGTCTGCTTTGCAGAAAATGAACTTGTGCTCTACATCTTCAATTTGGTCCCTGGGTGGGAGGAAGTATGTATTGTTTGGCCCTCGGTCTAAGAACATCATCACATACCGTTCACCCTCTGGTGGTACTGACTCGTTGAGTGATTGTGCGATGTAATATGCTGCTGGTTTTGTGAACATGACAGCATAGTACACGTCTCTCTCCACTGTGAAGGTTTGGCACAGGTTTCATTTGCCTCTTTACTCACTGCCTCTGATGCTTTTGTCTTCTCCAGAGTAGCCTTCTTGCTCTTTCTTGCCATCATTTGATTGTTTCTTTTTTGCTGCTTTCTTCCTTTCACTTTCCTCAAGATGCAACAAAGCTTCTTGTTAGAGACTCTCCATATTTTAAAGTGTGTAGTTGCTGTCTTTTGGCTACATTGCTCTTCTTTGTTGGCATGATGTGTTGCAGGAAGTAATCTTTGATGCTTGATGAGGGTGGAGGGCTTGAGGTTGCAGAAGTTGTGGGGTTGTGACATTTCTGCATTTGCAGGCTTTGCAATCTCACTATTTGTGATGTTGAGAATGTTGGACCCAGGAACAGTCTCTACACTGAGGATAATCTGGGACATGGATTCTTCGCCCTCAGATATGGAGCATGAGTGTGTAGTACGGGATACAGTAGTGGTGCAGGGCTCCTCTAGAAGGCTCAATGTTTTCCCGGCTGGACAAGGTTGTGCAGGTGGAGATGGAGTGACCACATGGGAACTCAGAGGACTATCGCTGCCTGTCATAGCTTCTGCCAGAGGCTGTAGTTGTGGTTGTTGTTGACCATCTTCTGCAGTGAATGGTGTGTTTTCTTCTGTCATCACCCTGTCTGGACAGTAGGGATAAATCCCGTTGCTCTAAAACCCACTCTTCAGATTCTCACCCTTGAGACCTATCTCCAACACTGCCTTCAGTTTGGATGGGAAATCCTCTTTTCTGATCTTGTCTCTGGTCATACGGGAGTGCCTCCGCAGCTTTGTTCGCCACTGCCTCTTCACCTCCCACACTGCTCTGCCGAGTGGCTGGAGAATGTGTGTTAGGTGAGAAGGCAGCCTCAACAATACTACGTTGTCTCTTTTGCCTTTAAGGCAAGATTGAGGGAGATGAGAGAAGATTGTCCGTCAAATATTAGTATTTTTGGGAATGCTAAGTTGGACCACTTCTCAGATTCCTTGAGGAAGAGGTGCAAGAAGTAGTCTTCAAATAAGACCCTCTCCATCCATTCATGGTCTGACACAGCATAGCGGGCACTGTCGGGGCCACCAACACACCAAGACCCGTAGAGGTGTTTCCCCTTGTATACCACATAGGGTGGGAGAGTCTGTCCAGCTGCATTCCCTGTTATGCAGACAGTGATCTGTTCTCTCCCACTCCTGCCTGTGCTTTGGTACACATTCTTGCTGCCTGTCCTTAACAAGCCTTTGCCTGCTCCTGGATCTGTGGTGAACCTATCGCATCTATGTTGTGGATGTTTTCAGGCTTATTCATGCAATTGGCTTTAACCATCTCTTTTTCAAGAAGAGATGGTTAGAGAAGTGAGAATGGCTCGGTCAGAAGTGGCTTTTGCGCTTGCATTTGGGAACTGTTCCAACTTCCTCATGGTCAGTTCAGGGTTGTCCCGCATGAGGCGGTTAAACCATTTTCTTCTGTACTTGAAGGGGGTTTGAAGATCATTGGCTATGACAAACTCTTAAACGAGATTGAGAAGGTCCGTCCAGGTAAAGCCCCAACCCCATTGACACAGGACCTGAAGGCATGGAGAATAACAAAGCATTAGTCCTGGACATACACACACACCACTAGATTAGGCAAAATCACTTTTTCGTGACCTCACTCTTTCATATTGTCTTGAGCCTTTCAGTCACTATAACCCTACCTGAAGGCACTCTGAAATGTCCTGCTCTACTACTAGGATAGAATGTATCTATCCAGAATGAATTGACCTATGCAACATCACTGATATTTAAATTTGGGTATTTAATTATCTGAATTATGAAGCTGATTGATTAGGTGAGGTCAATGTTAGGCAGGAAAATGGTTCAAAATTCAAAAGGGAGAAAATCTCCATTGAACACAGCTAAGTGGGCTTAATGGGAAGAGGTGGGCTTAAAGGGAACATCAGTGAATTTCTGGTTAAAAGTCAGAATATTTTTTTCTACATACGGCTTTAAAAAACAACTACGTAACATGAATCTATATATGCTGTACTAACATAACATGAAAAGTATCAATTGATAATGCATTTAAGTAATTAGCTATAATCATTTACATCCACCCTAAATGGTGTGTTTTTTTGCTAGTGTCCCCTTTAAGCCCACTTGGTAAAAATGTTAATTAAAAAATAAAGATAAATATACACATGTATTATCTATTTAACAGTACAATAGGATATTCAGCCAACAAAAATGTAAACTACACATGCTCATCATGCTTTATGTCATTGCAATGAACAATGCTATGCGGTGACTGTATTGATGCAGCATGTAGGCTGTTTGTTAGCATGCTAAAACACATATTTTGACAACAAAAGAAAACATTTTTTTAATTCTAGTAAAATTCTAACATATGTTTTATTCAAAGCACTAAACTTATAAATGTTGATAACAAATGAGTACTTACCAAAAGCAGGAGTAAAAGTATGGAAAGAAATGTTGGTTTTCAGGGCATCAAAATCACTTGAGTTTTTTTGTAACTTCTTCTGGGAGCAGCAGGCACATGTCACACATGTGCTTCGATAACTCAAGATCGTCAAATTTGATTGGCTTACAATCAAAAGTATAATTTATGGAACAAGCAGCTTCATTGGAAGAACCATGAACCAGCAAAAATGGTGATGTAGTTTTTTTTTTTTTTTTTAAATTGACTGAGAAGTCACAAGTGGGCTTATGTGGTACATGGGCTTAATAGGTACACTTACCCTAATGGTGCAGTAAATATTGCTGGCTTGGGTAACATTCCCATTTGAACTGATGCCCAATAACAATACCACAATAGTAAACTGCTACATTTAGCTGTTCCTGCTCATCAACTTAGTGCTTTAGGAATAAATAAAATAGAAAACATAAAGATGTTTATATGCTTCCCTCTTCTGGCAAGCAACACCTCTGCTAGTGATGGCTGTATTTTTTAAAACCAATTTTGGGCAGATTAAATTAACAATGCATAGTCAGCAGTTATAATTTTGTTTCCAAAGCATATGAAAGACTGTATGCCTGTAAATATGAGCACACTTGCCAATTCAAAATACATTGATTAAAACATATTGTTTGTAAATATACTTTTATCAGAGTTATGATGCTAACCTCGATTATTGCATTATCAAGAATCCAATTATGTGTTTGCATTGAGCTAACCGGCTGAATGCTTGTTAAATAAAAATGATTCGGCAATCAAAGACTGCATATTGTAAAGTTTCCTTATCAGTATGTAGTTCACATACTACTGGTTTCACACTGAGGTTCCAAAAACACACTATTTTAGCAAACTAAACAACATTTTGGTGGGGAGACATCTTACTATGTCTCTATAATGTTACCGTAAAGAAGCTCTCTCAGGTCCTGAATTTTGGCACCTTTTGATTTAATGATTTAATGTGAACTGGTACTTCAGTCAGTACCCTTAAAAGCACCGAGTTCGGTACCCAACCATACTAGAGACACATTTGTGGAATTGTGAAATTAATCTGTTAACCACATCCTTTAGAAATATAAGGGCTACATGCCTGCTCTAAGCAGACCATTAGGTTCAAAATAATACAAATAAAAACATTTTTGCTGTTTTTTTGGGATGGGGGAATGGCTTCGGAAACAGAAATTAGTTTTTTCAATACTTTAACTTTACTGAGGGCAGTGCTCAACAACTTCTTGAGATGACATGGCCATAGTTTTTGCAGGCAAACTGACTGCTTGAAACTGCTTAGAAATGCTCAAATACCACGCCAAAGCCAGGAGGGAACTTTCAACACATCCAAGGCAGACATTATCTTCCCCAGTATAGGTTTAATCCTGATTTGGTGACACATTTTAGTTTTGCAGTAGCCTAGCTTTGGGTCCCAATCAGGTCAGAGATCCAGAGTGAGAATGAGAGAGCATTCCAGAGAACAGAGGACTTCTGTTGGTGGACTGTGGCCCAATGTGCCTGTCCTCACCAGCACACAGTGTGTACAATGTGCCCATAACAGTCAGCTCTGACCCTGTCACCATAGCAATGTGACCTCATACTTGGCAGTGGAGCCTATCTAAAGGCCAGTTCCCTTTTAGAGCACCAGGGTAGTCATACTGTCCAGTACAGTATACTATAGATGTAGACGACAAACCACATACATCTGCTGCTCAGTGTCTAGGCTGACAGAGGACATGTAAGGACAGCTATACGAGGAAGCTGGAGGCCAAACTCCAACAGAACAGTGTGAAAGACATGTGGACGGGAATGATGAACATAACGGAGATGAAGGGGAAAGACAGGCAGACATCAGGGAGCCTGGATAGAGCAAACCAGTTCAACCAGTTCTTTAACAGGTTTAGCTCACCTCCTGCCACCCCTCCAACACCACCAGCCCCTCACACACTCACACTGTACTGGACTGGTTCTAGTCCCCAAGAAGTCGAAGCCATCCGACCCAGCAGTCGCTCTCACATCTCATGTGATGAAGGTCCTGGAGACACTGGTCTTAGCCCAGCTGGCCACAGGTGATGGCATTTCTGCACCCTTTGCAATTTGCCTATCAGCCCCATTTAGGAGTCGATGATGCTGTCATCTACCTGCTGCAACGAGCCCATATGAATCTGGATGGTGGAGGGGGCACTGTGAGGATCACATTCTTTGATTTCTGCAGTGCATTCAACCTCTGCTACTGGGTGAGAAGCTGCAGGTGATGGGAATTGATGACACAATGATCTCCTGGATTACTCACTACTTGACAGGCAGGCCACAGTTTGTCCGTCTGGGCAGTGTTCTGTCTGATGTGGTGGTCAGTGATACAGGAGCTCCTCAGGGAACTGTGCTTTCGCCATTCCTTTTCACCTTATATACCACTGACTTTCAGCACAACTCTGAGTCATGTCACCTGCAGAAATTTTCTGACGACTCAGCTGTTGTTGGGTGTATAAGGGAAGGAGAGGAGGGTGAGTACAGGACACTGGTAGACAACTTTGTAGAGTGGTCCGAACAGAATCATCTGAGGCTGAATGTCGACAAGACCAGAGAGATGGTGATCGACTTCGAGAGGAAGAAGATGCCTTCGCAGCCACTACGGATCAGAGGGGAGGTGGTGGAAGAGAGGGAGGACTACAAATACCTGGGAGTGGTGACCGATAACAGACTGGACTGGAAATCTAATACCAAGTTTGTGTACAAGAAGGGGATGAGCAGACTCTATTTCCTGAGGAAGCTGAGATCCTTCAAAGGGTGCAGCAAGATATTAGTGATCTTTCTCCAGTCTGTTATTGCTAGCGTCATTTTCTTTGCTGCGGTGTGTTGGAGCAGCAGTATCAGAGCCAGTGACACTAACAGACTTGATAAAATTATCAAGAAGGCTGGCTCTGTACTTGGTCGCAGGTTGGATTCTTTTGAGACCGTGGGGGAGAGGAGAACGCTGAATAAACTGTTATCCATCATAGACAATGATCAGCACCCTCTCCATCACACAGTAGACAGACAGCAGAGCACCTTCTCTCACAGACTGCTCAAGCTCTGCTGTCAAAGGGACAGATACAGAAAATCTTTCCTGCCGCATGCCATCACACTGTACAATAACAGCTAAGACTCTGGTCATGGCACATTGCACCACAACTACTCTGCTTATTTATACACTTTTATACATTTTGTACACTTTGTATATTACTTTTTTTAATATTGCCATTTAATATGTATAGGTTGTTCCTCTTTTTTCATTGTGTGATATTGTCTCTGTTTATAATGCTGCTGCTACACCGAAATTTCCCAGCTCAATAAAGTCTGTCTGTCTGTCTGTCATACACAGCCTTTAAATAAAGGGAAGGTAGTTTCAGCTGACCAGCTAGATATTACTTGCATGTAACAAAAGCAACTTTTATTTTATCCAATGAAGCCCATTATCATTTTGTAACACCAAACACACACAACAGAATTCTTAAATGTAAGGTTTGTTGCTGCTGTAAATAACGACATCAAACAGAGAGAAGTTAGTCCAAACCTTTCGTTAACATATTGACTTCTTACAAAACGATTAGCCACAACTAGTGATGTAACGGTATGAAAATATCACACCACGGTAATACTGACAAAAATTATCACGGTTATCGGTATATCGTGGTATTTTTAAAATTTCTTCAAAATGCTGAAAAAAAACAGATACACTGATAAATTGAAAACATTTCACAACGATTTATTTCTTATATATCGAAATAGTCCAAATCCAAAAACTTAACAAAACACTGCAAAATTAACCTTAAATAAGTATAGAAGGATGTATCAAAACTAGAGATAGACCGATATGTTTTTTTTCAGGGCCGATACCGATTATCAGTAGTCAAGGAGGCTGATAACCGATATTTGGAGCCGATATTCATTTGCAGTAAAAGGGAAAATAATGGCGTCAACATTTTGAATAATACAAACTCCAAGACTTTGAGTGTTTTTACACATAGACTTAAGACTATCCACCTGCAATAAGGGTTTGAAAAAAAGAGAGAGAATTAAAAGTGGGGCCACATGATGACATATGCTCAACTCATCATGCTTAATTTACTACAGCATTTGGGAAGCCTGTAGTTGATTTTGTTATGTACATTTTTTATTTTACCAACATGTGATAGCAGGGACACTGTCATTCAAAACTAGGCTGCTACATTACTAACGATGAATGTAACTATAGCTGAAAAAATAGTACAATAACGATGGAGACTATTCATCCATGCACACCATGCAGTTCATGTAGGCTTTATGATGCAGTTGCATGATGTCTAAAGTCTTGAACAGCAATATTCTGCCCCCCTTTACAAGAAACTGTCAAAGACAGCTTCAGGACACACAACATGACAATATGTCATTTTCTGCTGCATGAAATCTCTCAGTCAACACAGAAAAAAAATAAAGCAAAATAACTTGGTAGGTTTTTTTTGGCCTTTTGCGGCTTTATCGATGAAACTGCTGAAGAGTGCGACAGGAAGCAGGGTAAGGGAAGGGGGAGTGACACGCAGCGGGGGGATCGAGGTCGGGGGTCGAGCCCGGCAAAACATTTTTATCATTATCAATATTATCTGCAACCTTGTTTCAAGCAATTAAACTGTTAAAAACACTAAATAGCCTACATCATATTCACTTTAATAATCAGTGTTTATCATAGGAACAGACAGCTGCCGCTGACGTATTGGGCCTCACAGTAACGTTAGTAGTCGTGAGTTGTACAGTTTCTACAGTCTGCTGAGCGTCTACAGCCAGAGAAGGAGAAAGCGGACCGATGGGCTAACGTTACGCTAAAAGCTAATCAGCCTTCACCTCAACGTGCTTCCCTGCAATAAAGGTGGACTGAATTGAGTTTATTAGGTTTTTACTCTCTCACTCACACACACGGACTATTTTCATATTGATATTAGCGAGTGATAAACAGGCTCGTCTGGAGGGACTGCGAGCGAGCAGAGCTGCCGCTTATGTTTATAACGTTAACGGGCTCACAGTAATGTTAATAGTAGTTGTGAGTTATAGAGGATTGGGATGTCAATTACAATTTCGGGAGAGTCTGCTGCATTAGCTTACCTTCGGAAACAAGCCCCAAGGAACAGCGCCGGGCTTTGAATCCAGTTGTACGTGGTGACCAAACTTTTTCTCCTCTCCGCTGTGTGTGTGAGCACTGTGCATGCACAGCTTTCACTACTGATTGGCTGTTATCCGCTCTGCCTGTAACCAATCAGATGGTGCTGTGGGTGGGACAATGCTGGAGACAGAGTAGGGGCAGCAGACAGAGAGGATCGGCTGCATCACAGCCAAAGTAACCAACTTTTAAATTGATCTCTTAACCGGGTCTATCCCTAATCAAAACTGTGCAAAATAAATAAATAAACCTTAGATAGAATAGAATGAGATGTAGTGGCAGTACCACTCGATTGGCCAGCAGACCCTCTGTGAAAGAATGAATAGAAAATGTCATTATTAATTATTGTTGTCATTGGTACTTAATACTAAGGGTGCAACCAACAGATCACAAAACTCACAATTTAGATCATATCACTTGTAAGTAAGTGAAATCAACAGTTAATAAGCAGTTCAGATAACGTGCCAAATCACGGATCAACTTCGTTCAGTTATACCAGTATTTGGTCAGTTTAGATCAGTGACAACAGCAAATAGAGAACTCGACATATACATACACGATGCACCCGAGCTTACTCAAGGTAAGTTAACTTGGCATTCACTGAACAGTTGAGGGTGATGGTCGTAAAGAGAAAGTAAATTGGATGTGTTTGGTGCCCCTCGCAACAACTTTCTTCTTGCAGCTCTGGCAGATAGGGCTGCTATCCTTAACCAGCTGTCCCTGGGCATTCTTGTGATAACCAGAATAAGCCCAGACTTCAGATCTGGCTCTCTTTGAAGACGGAAAAATGCTTTGAGGACCGCTACTGTCTCGTCCTCCCTCCACCATGTCTTCTTCACTACATAACTAGTGCATGTTGCAGGCTGCACATGCCTATCTCGCTTGTTTTCCACACCATGGTTTTCAACCGTGGCAGTTACCATGGTGATTAAAACTTAAACGGTAACCTTCACCGTCGGAGAATTTAACTGTTACATCCCTAGCCACAACATTAAAACCACTTCTAGGTGATTTGAGGAGGATTGAACATCTCGTTATAATGCAGTGTTCTGCTGGGAATCCCTGGATCCTGGCATTCATGTCATGTGCTACTTTACACACACCACCCATGCAAACACTGTAGTGGACAGAGTACACCCCTCATGGCAAAGGCACTCCCCTAAGCCAATTCACTACAAAGATCCCATTGCCAGACACCACAGGACACCCTCATAGGTTTAATGACTGTGCCTTGACAGGTCAGAACTCCTCAATACAACCTCAGCATTCTGCCATGAAAAAAAAAAAAACATTCTAAAACAAATTAAAGGAATGCTTAATTGTCACAGTAATTCAGTTAAATTTCAGGGATATCAATCGGTTAATTTAGTCAGATTAATTCCTGAGCGAAATATTTAGATTCGCGAATCTAAATCTTCATTCTTTTTTTTTCCCCTAAATCTAACGGATTATAAAGAATCATCTACAACACCAAAGGAATCTTGGGTCAAGCACATTATTATGTCTGTTAGGTAGTATGTGTTCACTAGGTGACACTAAATTGCACACTTTAGCTGTGATGGTTAATACCATGCCATACTTGTGTATTTCCACTGAATCCTCATCAACTACCTGTGTTCTCACAGCATTAAAGGGATATTCTGGTGTAAGTTTAATCCATGGTCTAACACACTGGGACACCAAGTAGGACCTCCCTCGAGAGATAAAGTTTGTGGACCGCTAGCTTACATAGTTTTATCATCCTCAGAAACGACCGCACAACAACAATACACTGCTGTAAATGGGTCCAAGTATAAATCGTCATCAAAAAGCCAGAAATAGTGCTCAGAACAGCACCAAACTTCAGCAACATTAGTAACAGGGTCCCAGCACATATTCTGAGGCATCAAACATTTGATATCATTGCAGGCTTTGTTGAAAAAGATAAACAAAATCACTGACATTAGGTGATTTCTGAGTTTTTGCTTTTTGAGACAACGCCTTTTAATAAGGTAAAATGGTAACATGATTGCCTTTCTCCTCTTCTTTCTTTAAATCTATCTTCACTTGCTTATCCTCCATGTCTGCATCCCAGGCAAAACTATTGCATCTAAGAAACACAGCACAGGCCTTTCATACCAAGTCATAGTGTTAATAAACAGAAAGCAGCCATCAGCTGTATGATAACCCTTTTGCTAAACATTTACAGTTTACAGATTCAAAATCCTGACTAATCTGAGGATTTGAAATCAGATGAAAGCATGAAGAAAGTAAGTCACATAACATTGCCATTACTACTGCTTTAAGTGGTATTGGCTAATCTTTTGTTTGGCACAGCCCAATTCAGCTGCCTCTCAGTTCTCTTAACAGAGATAAGACTGGAAGTTACTTCATTTGAAAAAATGTGGCTGTTACAGATTTGTTCTGTCACAGCACACTGTTGGTATACGATACTGTAAGCCATAGGTTTGTGAGTTCCCAGAATACCCATTGCAGTGTACATTTGGATTGAATTAAAAATCGCCAAGTTTCGATTGATATATCATATGCGATTTCTGATGATCACAGACGCCCTTCATTTGTTTATTTTTTTTTACTAATGTGGAGTGTTGACACTCAGGAGCTAACTGTCATCAAAACAGGCAACCTACCTATGTTGTTGTAATGTGCAGTGACCATAAAAAGGAAGCGTTATGATACTGTAAATTAACATAAGCCTTTGCAAGGTGATGAAAATACACAAACTATCCACAGTTCTCTATAGTAATTGTAAACAGTTCGAATGCACATATCGTCTGCATTTTGTTCCATCTAACATTGTAAAATGGAGTTTTGTTTAGTTTTTCACAAAGCGGCGTGTCACTTCTTGTCACTTACATAATAGAAAAAAACATTCTGTTTTGGTTAGCCATTTTTACCACCGAAGTAATAACTGAAACCTGAGTTACAAGCTATTTGGCTTAATTTCAGGTAGCAGTAAAGTGCCTTCAATAAGTATAACATTTCTCAACAGTTCAGTGAGTAGCCACCTTTACAAAAACGTACTTTATTTTAATAAAAATGTGAGTTCATTTTACTTAACGTTATTAGGCCAATGTTAGCTGCTACCTAGCTAGCCTGCTCCTTCCTGCAGCACCTGTTGATAACAAAGCCGCTTCAGACCTCACTGAAAACACTGGCGTACTCACTCGATTTCTGGGTATTCCTTTAGCTGCTAAATCCAACTGGGAACTAGTAAATACGTCGTAGTTTTAATCCAACTCGTCGTTCGGCTCTTATGTTTGTAATTCAGTTTAACTCTAAAAGACTTGCCGCCTATCGGACATAGCAACGTAAACCCCCTTTTCCTTCTCTCAAACTGTCATGCCCAATTGCAGGCTGGGGGAGGAGACGACATGCCACCAGCTAGATACAATAATAATGTTGATTGCATACAGCAATGAAAAGTATTTCGTCCAAACCCGCTGCTGCATCGACCGATCGATACATATTTTCTGAACAGCTGAGTCAGGTATTAACAAAGTTGTGGAGTTTATATTATGGAATATAGACTTAGATATTTAGAATTGGGATGTTTTAAGAATCCTTCAAGTGTTACCTTTCCATGGACGTTATATCTGACTTCCCCATAGTTACTAAAATGAAATTTCCTATAGTAAAGATCTGAAATTACTGCACAAAACTGTAGTGTTTCCACTTTTGCACAAAGCTGTGAGCTTTCCCTTATTAATGAAATTATTTTAATGACCGAATTAATCAAAATCCATCCATCCATTTATTTTCATCCGCTTATCTGGGGCGGTCATGGGGGCAGCTGCCTGAGCAGGGACACCCAGACTTCCCTCTCCTCGGACACTTCCTCCAGCTCAGCTTAATCAATATCAGTTTTGGATATTTTATCACAGATGTTTTTATAGAAAAGAAACTTGTTCGAACAGAAGTACAGAATAATCATAATTTTTATTAATTCATCTTCAGTTTCAATATTACAGAAAAAAAAAACATCCTCTTCATTATATTTATACATTAGTAGTAATAGAATGCTGTGTCATTGCTTCATTACAAGTGCTGGTCATAGTTTATGTGTGTGCAGTGTGACACTGAGTTCAGTCCAGTGTTACGAATCAATGGCAGTTTTCAATAACCTGCTTCTTCTTACTCAAATGAATCTGTCTGGGTTGGATTAGTCCTCATTGGGCAGGTGCCACAATGTGCTCTGATGCTGCGTTCATGTCATAATGGGTTTATCTTAATTATGAGTTGGAGAAAACTGAAATGTGGTAAGTGTTTTTTACATTTAATACTTCATTATTTCATTTGGATGTGTGCCTTCCACCACATTACTGACCGCCTTTCAAATCCTGCAAGAAATGTCACACTGTTCTTCCACTACATGACATGAACACAACATGAGGCACATATGGTAGTTGGTAGAAATTGGAGAAATGACAGGAGGGGTCGAGGAAGACTGTATCAGCCTACCTGGGAAAGTGGCCAAAGCTCAGAAATTCTGAATAGTGCTGTATTCAGGTCACAGAGGAAAGTTAAGAGATACTTCTGTTTATAAATACTACTGATCTGGAAGTTCACACTTCATATCAGCAACTGACATCCTGAAAAAACATATCTTATTTCATCTTGGTGTATTTACTTATCATTAAAGCAACATTACGCAGAATTTGGAATTTTGTGCAATTTGGCAATCCCAACAGCACACACCGGCACCTTAACATTGTCATGGTTACGAGCACCCAAACATGACACCTGGGTCTCAAGTGATGTTGGGTCAGAGTTGGTTGAAGGTCACATCTTACTCAAGCAACACTTTCATTCATTTTTGTTGGTTTTGGAAAAATATGGAGGGGCATGATTGGTGAAACAGAAGCCAGCCTTTGAGACTAGTTGTCAACTCTGTAACCATTAATCTTTATGTATTTTAAGGGTAACTTCACTTACGCATTAAAAGGTGTTTACAGGTCTCGGGAAATACTACTACTTATGTGAAAAAGTAGAACAAAGCCTTTTGTGGCTCCAGAGGAAACCGCATGTATTCTGATAAATTGCCTCTAATGATGACTAATTTGCATTGTTGGTAATGGAGGCAACAGCATTTAAAAAGGAAGAAGAATACGGTGGAATACAGAGGTCATATCTTTTTATAGTTTTTAGGAATTTCGATTTATAATAACAGTTATTGGAGTGCAAGACATAATCAGTGAAGCTTTTTTCCACATATACATTAGAACTCACCAAGACCTGTAAACACACTCTAATGTTTAAAACTGGTGGAGTGGACTTTTAAGGATGATAATATTCTACATTTTCCCAACTACCAACAAATCCCAACATTTTCCCAACTACCAACAAATCCCAACCCAGCCAAAATCAAAAATAAACTGATCACGCAAACAAGCATTGTGTGTGCATCAAAAGTCAGACATGATGACTTCCTCTGTGGTAGAGGGCTCCATTGTTGTCCCAAACCTATTATAAACACATCAGTGAGCCACTGCACTGGGTGACATGTTCCTTCATTACTATGAATACACACACTACCATTTAATTTGACAGGGTCACACTTGCACCATCCTGCTGCCCCAAATACTCAGTGGAGCACCAGATGTGTATCAATCTGCAGCTGAAAACATCCCTGACAATATACACATTCCTCCTGTTTTGGGAATAGTTGATAATAAGAAAAGTATAGAATATCACAAGCATTATCCTCCAATATTTAAAATGCAAATAACACATCTATGAAGATATACCATTTCAATTTCATACTGCAGTCTTGTGTAAACTATAAACTCCTGTAACACCAATTGAATGTAGGATTTTGGTTAAACTAATACTACCAATGTGTGCCACCTCTGTTATGAGGGGGGTCCCTCTCTGACTACAAATCATAGAAGTCATTACATATTTTATCAAAACAATTATGTTCATATTTAATTTTAGACCAGAGTAATCATTACAGTATGGTGACTCAATGAATCCTGGCTCACCCCACCTTAAAGCTGGGCCCCTGGCCCACCTCAAAGAGTTTCATGGCTTTCATTGAGAGTCATGATAAGTTTTAGTGTCTAAGTATGGTTTAAAAGTATTATATCAGGAGAAAAAAAGTTAAATATACCCTTGTATTATTCCTCTTTTGGCAGAAAACTCATACTTACTGTACTGGCACAAACTATATCAGTAACATGATCCAAATATGTCTTTATATATTTAGTTCATATTTCTGTCAACATTGATGTATTGATCATTGTGTTCCATGAGGAGATGTAGTGACACTTCAGGCAAGGGTTATCAAGGAGTTTCCATATCTGGATAGAGGATGCCAGAGCAGAAAAGAAGAACAAGAACAAGAAGAGTGAAAGAAGGGAGTGAAATAAGGGGGAAAAGTTCATGAGGAATGAAGAGAAGAGGGGCAGGAATCTATATACTCTAATCTACCAGGGGAAAAATCACGGGAAAATATTAAAGCACAAAGCAAATGAACAGGAGAGAGGGCATAATTACTACTTAGATGATAATATTTAGTCAGAACCATGATAATAATAATAAATAGAATATCAATTAAGAATACTAATAATAATTATTATCCGAATAATAATAATAATAATAATAATAATAATAATAATAATAATAATAATAATAATACAGAATAAATCTCATATTTATTTTATTTTTTTCTCCATTGAAATACAGTGATCTCTTCAGAGCAGAACAATAAGGATTCAGCCTCTGCTGGCTCCGATTGGCTGTTGCATATGACATCACATCTAATGGTGACCAGGGAGACATGCACCACTTCCTGACCCCGCCCGTTTCCTGTCCAGACAGGAAGTCCTGGCACTGCCATGGTTATAGGTAGTGAATGACACTGAAGTCTGGGGAGAAAATGTTTTGTTATAGTATGATGTGTTTTCTTCTCTCTTTAATATTGGTAAAATATATGTGTAGTGCTCCTGTGAACTTGAAACAGAATGTACTGTACCTGCATCATAGCCGTCCGATGACCATGACGTCTACAACTTCTCCCTTATGCAGCTCCACATACTGCTCTGTCTTAGGTGGTAACATCAGCAGACCGTTGGCGCTACGCATTGACATTAGCCTGCTGGATACCTGGTTGCCTTGGGAAAGAGGAACAGAGAGTGTTAATACATCAGCCTGTG
Source organism: Sparidentex hasta (assembly GCA_030272975.1). Classification (NCBI taxonomy): domain Eukaryota; kingdom Metazoa; phylum Chordata; class Actinopteri; order Spariformes; family Sparidae; genus Sparidentex; species Sparidentex hasta. The sequence continues at coordinate 34,477 of JARJLU010012907.1, read as the reverse complement.
TGTGTGTGGGATGCAGGTTAACCCTATGGGGGTCAGGCTGGCCAAGGAATGGTAAATCAGGGACTGTTCTGGACTGGATCTGTGCATGTGTTTTTTATCAAATGCTATTTTCAATGTAGTTGCCTGTGTAAATGTTCTTGTGTCTAGCTTGATGAGGACTACAAACTCTCATTATATTGTGCAACCAAGTGCTGTACAAGGACAATCAATTAACCTTGATCCTTTGTTGAATTTGGGGCATGCGTGTAATTTCCACTGCTATCTATTAGTACACTGTTTGGTTGGTCCACCAGTAATTAAGGTTCCATTGGAATAGACCACTCTTTAAAACATTACCCATTTTAAGGAGGATCTTTAGTATTTTATTACTAATTTTTTTGATTGTGAGTTAACCTGTGCTTTGTGCCCAGGGCAGTGGCTCCTGGTGATGCCAAGTGAGAATACAGCGGTGGTACTCTGGTCTGGGATCCAGCTTCACGTCACAGGAGAGCTGAAATACAAGCACAGAAAATGTTACTGACATATTAATATGGATTGTATACTGTCCAAAACAGAAAAAAAGTTTAAGATGGAAAAAATCAGTACCATTCTTATGTCCGTATACTAAAGATGAAATGGTGAACAATGGAAATATAACATGTTAATTCATGAGCATTAGAGGTGTTCGTAGGAGGACTTTGTTACTATTGGACGGAGCCAGGATAACATTCCCCCCGGTCCAGTTGTTCCAAAAAGTTTTTAGTTACTTAATGATACATACCGTAATAAGGTGATGCATTACTGATCCCCCATGGGGATGATCTCCTTTATAGTGATTATGAGTGCTACATCATAGGCAACTGGGCTTAATTAACTTTCAGTTTTCTTTAGTTCTAACTTATTGGAGGGGAGTTGCAGGCTTTTAAACCCTTTGTAAGAGTGTAATTTAGAGTCACTCGGGCCACTTGTGGGTTGTTGACCCAACCGGCCTTCATGTGGGTTGCTAGGGCTAGGTGAGCACAGGTGTGACTGGTTGTTAAGCTGTCTGGGGAGGTAACTCAGTACTGCATTGTAGGTGGGTGTAAGTAGCATTGTTGGCCAACTCCTCTGTTCAAAGACAGTCCTTAAGTTAGACATCGATGGATTATTTTACTCTTTCAAACCATCTGTCTTCTCTGGCCCTGATGTGTACATTGTTTTTGATTGTACATTTATCGTGCTGTCTTCATAGTGAGGTCAAACATCCGTTAGAGCTCTTAAGATTTCAGCATCTTTCTCAACGGCATGACAACAAGGTGCGGACTGAACGAGTCATCAATTTGAAGGATTTCTTATAAACTTCACATACCATAATTTCTCTTCAGATTACTTAATAGCTTCTCAATTTAAACTAATGGGTTTGTAATATTTTGTGTGTATGGTTTGTGTGCATGCATGCATGCATGCATGTGTGCATTTTACCCTCGCTTTAATAATTGTGGGTCTAGGGTCCAGAATGCCTTGCATCTTCCTCAGAGCAGGAATCACAAACAGGTTACATGTCACAACTGCAGACACTGGGTTACCTAGGAGAAAAAAACAAAAAAAACACTGGTTGCTAGAGTAACTGTACATAGGCATATGTGCTAACCACCAACTCCAGAGTTAGCTAGTTAGTAATACTTGATACAATTGATATTACTGCATACAATGTCTACTATATGTATGCACTCGGGGTTTGAAATTGGCACCCACCCCTCCTCAAATGCATGTAAAAATATGTTTTGGCGATTAAAATAAATAGGTTACACGCCATTGGCAGGCTGCTGAAATTTGCCAACTTTGCTATATAACTTTCAACATAAATGCCAAAAAATAAAACAGATACAGTTTACAGCTACAGCAGATTTACTGATTGCATTTCAAATTTCAAATTTTCACTACACCCTAAGGTTTCTTGAAATTGATTATTATTGTCATTACCGCTATCTGTATAATAAAAGTCATTATTTAAGTTGACTGACTGAAATCCTAGTCCTCCTATTCAAAGGCAGCAACAGGCCACTCATCAAACTGGGCTGAAGTTAGTTTTAGGTTTGGATATTCAGCGGATATTCATTTGGGTCCAGCCGCAACTTTACTGAGGTTTACCTAGTGTTAGCAGCAGGAGGACGGTTAGCTCACCTCCCAGAGCCTTGCGCTGAATCTTTGGAAGCTGATTTAGGGGCCATCATGAAATTACTTTGCATAAATATATTAATATAAAATAATTGCATTTTTTCAATATCTTCCATGTCATGTGACCCAGTGACTCCAAACCAGAAGCAGATTGTATCAGTAAACTGGACGAATAAGACACAGCTCTTTTTATTGTACCTTAGTGCTTATTCTATTTTATATGAATATTCATATGCAGAAATCATGATTTTTCATCAATAGCTTTGATGTCATGTGGCCCACTGACTTCTAAAAAAGATTCTGTTTCCTTAAGAAAATATATAATGACAAAAAAAATAATGGTAAAAAAAAGTAAAAAAAAAGAGGTTAACATATTTTCAAGCAGCAATGCCAGCTTTCACACTATTTTGTCTCATGTCATAGATTCTGACTCTGAAATTCTGATTTTGCTATTGCTAGTGTACGGACTCACAGCACCACTCTACAAAAAAATCTCGGGGATAACTATTTCTTTCTTAGCTGCAGCAGTCCCAACGGGACAAAATAGAGGTAAAGAGAGACATAGTGGAACCCTATATTTTCCTGCTTTTTCTGTACTTTGCCAATCACACCTATGAGTAGTAGAGAAAGAGGAAGTACTAGTAGTATTAGTAGTAGTAGTAGTAGTAGAAGTAGTAGTAGTAGTAGAGGAAGAGGAAGAGGAAGAGGAAGAGGAGGGAGTAGTAGTTTAGATAGTTCCCTACTAAAAACAAGTGGGCAATTAACAATTATCTTTATGCTGTTCAGTGTTTCCTACAGGAAATCTGTTAGTTAAGATTGTGATTGTGAACGGTTCAGTGGCCAATCAAAACATATTTTGGCCAGTAAAATTTCAAACCCTACCTGCCAAAAATTTAATTTTATACCCTGTATGCACTAACATCAATTTCATCTCTTGCACTAGCCCTTTTTACAGGGACTCTGCATTAACAAAGCTAAGCACCAGTGTGTCAATTCATACAGCAAGCTGGCTCTGCAGATCCAAAAGAGGCATGACGGTACACATCATGTTGTTGATATCTATGTGTTTCTTTTAATCTGTTTCCCCAGGTGTCCTTCTGTTAATCTAAACATGTACCTGCTAACTGTTCATATGGATGCTGCTATAATATTTTGTGATTGAGATCCTAACTTACCATGCATCCTGGACAGTGACAAAGTTACATGTTTCACTCTAAATTCCATAAATACATAATCACCATCAGCAAATAGGAGACTGTCTGGCTCTATCACTAGCGAGAAGGGGTGTTGTTTTATGGGGGAAATTTCACTGAAGTCTTGGTCTGGAGGGCTGACTATCACAGTGTCAGTGATTACAACAACACAATAGTAGAAGGAGACAAACACTTGGTGAGTTAAAGGTTTTTGCCGTGAATAGGTTCAGTTTTTCAAACAGGATGACAGACACCTTTCCACGAATAACTGCAGTAATTTTTTGCCTCATATAGGCTGCAAAAGACACTACCAGTTACTATGTAACTGTTGTTTGGTCCTGTCACATTGCTTTGGGGCACATTTCTCTTTATGTTGTTGGGTGAAGGATCTGTTTAGTTATCAGACTTTGAACACCATCAGATCAATATGCTGTCAGCTTATCCATTCACACAGATGCCGATTCACCTCTGATTCTACCTCTGGGGCGCACCAGAGCTGCATCAAAATTTTCACAGAGAGGAGGATTTGGAGAATTGGCGCAGGATTCCCAAACTCAAGGGGCAGTGTGAATGGGGCTACTGTCTCAATTTGCAAGTAACTAAGTAAGTATTGTCCCTCTATGTGTCTGTGTCAGTTGTTTGTAATTGATTGGCAGGGCTTCCCCACAACAGGAACCTGCGGCAGGAGAGTGGTGAGTTGTGTTCACTTTACAATAGAAATCTGGCTAAGATAACGGAGGTTTGATGCCTTGAACTATGTGCTGGGACCCTATTTGTTCTGTTGCTTAAGTTTGGTGCTGTTCTGAGCATTATTTGTGGCTTTTTGATGGTGGTCTCTTGGTGGAGGCGTATACTGCAATGTATTTTTATCGCACAGTATTTTTCTGAGGTTGCTGAAGCTCGCTGTCTGCAAATGTTATCTCTTGAGGGGGGTCTTACTTGGTGTCACGCTGTGTTAGACCATTGTTTAAATTTACACCAGAATATCCCTTTAATATTATGGCAACAAGGAACACAGAAGACCTTGTGCTAAGACAACAAGAGTCACTGTCAGCAAAACATGTCTAAGTATATATATGTATATGGCTGAGCTGCTATTTTCATTATGTCCAATCAGACTGAGGAGAAATTCAAATTATTCTGCTTCACAGAATTTTGAAAATGTCTCCACAACAATAACATACCTGTTATCTGACTTCAAATTGATAGGTATTGGCAGATTGGGAAAATATAGCACTAGAATTCCAGTGTGGTTGACCAATACTGGGCTTTGAGTTCAAGCCTACCAAAAAGTAGGTGCAGGACTTGGCTTGTTTGGTTTCAACTACAATTGGCCTTTATGCCAAGAGAACATGTTTGACTTATATCTCCCAAGAACCCCTTTTACTTGTTTTTACTACAATGTAAATGCAGCACGAAACGAGTTCTAAACTACAGTTAGTGACAAAGGTGACTGAGAGTCAGTGTCATCATGACAGCTGACAAAAACAAGGACCAGGAAAAGTAGTCAGACCATCAGGAATAAGAAAGAATATATTAGTATAGGACTAAGGACACTACAATTTGGGCTCTGATTTGGAGTTCTTGTGAAACTGCATCTTGTGATGTGCTGTCCTGGTTCTTAATTTCTTTCCCAGTGTGCCTGCAAGTGCTGAGGTGAAGGTTACATACAGCAAATGAGATTAGGCTTCAGAAGAATCTGCATGCGTGTTAAGCCTAAGAAAAACTAAAGAGACTATCACATCAAAGCAGCTAGGTGTCAGATGGTCCAGGGGATTGGACAACAAGGAGATACACACTTACTGACACTATCAAAAACACAACCCAGTTATCTCAGGCATAAATATATTACCTGGCAGAGCAAAGATGAGTTTTCGTGCTCCATCAATGTCAACTGTAGCAAAGGTAGTAGGAAGACTGAGAAACAAGAAACACGTAGATTAAGTATCAGAGACAATAATAGTATCACATACAATCAACATTAGTTGTACATTACAGCAGCAGTAACTTCAGTAAAATCAGTAAAAATGAAAGCTGCAAGTGTGATGAACAGGCCCTCGCAGTCCAAGCGTGTTGGGTCATGCTGCCATCGGGGTGTCCTGCATAGATGTATTCAGGGCAAGACCCTCTACATGTTTGAGCTATTTGGCAGTAGATGTGGAAGTTATAATGAGTTGATGGTTTTATGGTGAAGCATCATAATGGACTGCGCCACCAGGTGTGACGGAGGTGAAAGCTTTTCCTAAGTTTTGTCCACAGATGCTACTTGCAAAGTTTGTTGTAAATTGGTCAAATGGCCTAGGAGGAGTTCGAGAGAGTAAGATTATCATTTTTCATAGAGCCTTAGTGGCCCATGGGGAAGTAGTCACCTGGGTTTCATGTCATTCGGACAGACCAATGTCGAGATATGCAACATTTTGTGTTTTGAGCAAAATGCACAGGAAGTTATTACTTAATAACTTGAGTATTGTTTGAAATATCAAAATTCTTTAAATAGGGTTAGGCAATGGGAGATATTCTAGTCCGCTCAGCGATGAGCCAGAAAGCTAGCGCTATGCTAGTTAATAACATTGTGTACGGTTGACAAACAGTAAATATAATTTGACAGTATTTTTAACAACAATGACTAGCTAGCTAACCAGTCATGTCATTGTCCCAAAATCAATATCAAGATTTTCACAAACAAATGGTCGGCCGTGTGTAACGCTACTGTGAACAAGATGTGAGATCATTCACATTTCAGTAAATTTAGAGGGGAAGTGTACTTTCTGTAGCTTGTGTGTTACAGTCACCATCCTGTGGTGTTCAGAGGATAAGGCACTGAAGAACTGACGGACTGCAGTGCACACAGTGTTGGAAATAAAATATTCACATTTGATACGCCAGCTAGTGCATTAATTTAGAGTGGTGAACAGTCAATTTGACTGGAACTACTTAGTAGATGTCCATAAATCAGGGATTAATGGACACCCTGCAGCCAATCAGAATTGAGTATTCCCACAGACTATGGCATAAAATGTAATAATATACTATTATGTATGACATTTTTTTGCTTAAACACACATTCATTTTACATTTATGTACTGATTGACTAACATTTCTATGATATAAATGCAAAATGATGCAAACTTTTTTTTCATCTTTCAAGTTTTTTGAATTATTTTAATACACAGTCACAGAGATTTGATCATGATTAGATTACAATGTGTCTGTGGTGTGAGTTTCTCTTAACTTTAACACATTATTCACATGTAATACTGCTTGACAGATCATTTAAGTTTCACTTTTCGTCAAGAGAGTCCACAGATGCTGTGTGCAAAGTTTCGTGGAAATCAGTGAAATCGCCTGGGAGGAGTTCAAAAAGTTGGTCTGCAACATTTGGTGAAAACGGTAGGTGGACATAGGCATCGCCTATTTCATGAGATTCAGCACAATTCAGTGAATGCCTGGATATAAGGATTTGGAACGTGCAATAAAGTATATGAGTTATTAGCCAAAGCGCACTTTCCTTGACTATATCGCCACCTAGTGGTGGAAATTGAGGACAACAATAGATGGCGACATTTTTCGTCACATATAAGCTTGGTGTTTGGAGTATGTTCAGACAGTGAAAAATGCAACAAAAAAATGGGACAAAAAATTCATTCGAAAAACAATAGGAACCTTGCAGGTTGAGACCTGCTCAGGACCTAATAAGTAAAATAAGAAGAATAATAGTAATGAATAACTATAGTAGTTGCAGTAATAGTGACAGTGGTGCTGATAATAGCACAAGCAGTACTAGAAGCAGTAGCAAAACCTTAGAAGCAATAATAGAAATATGAGAAGTATCAGCAACAGCAGTAATAGTTGTGTGAGTAATAAAAGTTGTAGAAGAAGAAGAAACAATAGTAAGTGTCATAGTAGTTATAGCAATAGCAGCAGTAGTATGATATTAGCAGTAGGTGCTGAAGTAGTAGAAGGGACAGCAGCAGAAGTAGGAATAATAGTATTAGTACTTGAGTGGTGACAGTAAGAAATATGGAAACTGTAATGCAACTTCAGGAAGCTTGAGGAATATGAGCAGTGAATGACTTTATCTTATTTCTCACCAGGGGTCAATAAGAAAATTAGTTTGGTTATAAAATCACATTTCCCCATTTTTAGTTCCCCCAGCAAAACTCCCCACCCCTCCCTATCTCACCCTGGCTTCATAAAGACTCGTCCAAAGTGGATCTGAGCATGGAGGTCAATATCCAGCACCTGCTTTAGGTAGTCCTGATGAGACACAGAAACACAGACTGATGGAGAACAATAATACTGTAAAACAGAAGCTGATCAAGTTTGAGGAAGAACTGCTTTAATATACTGTTAGATAAGAAAGACAGACCTGTTTATTTATTCAAAATCAGAACATCAACTCAAAAGCTCTGTGAAAAATCTTTAGACTGTTTGAGGAGATGGGTCATAGATGAGTGGTTACCTTCTCTCCCATGGACACACCCCCTGAGGTGATGATGACATCTGCCCGACTGATTCCCTCATGGAGAGCTGACAGCAAGTCATCAGGGCTGCAAACACAGTCATAACATATCAAACCCAGCTATCTGCTCATGGGAGGTGCTACTAATCCAAAACAGCTGTACAATGTCTGTAGTGGAGCTTGTCAAGTCTGAGAAAATAATCTGATTGATGCTAAAGTAAATTCATGGGCAATGTGCTGGACTGACTTTGAAAACTACACACTATTAATGAAAAGCTTATGTTACAAACTGTAGCTTGCATGCTTGTATGCTTTCGAATTTACTTCCTGAATTTATGTTTTTCAACACTCTTAATGAAATGTAGTCTGTGTAACATTTGTATCAACAAACTAAATGTCATCATAGCAGAGCGGGTTCTCATATAAAGCTAAACTGATCCTACTTGTCTCCGACGATGCCCAGGTTGATGGTGGGATATCCATGTTCCTGGATGGTAGACAGCAAAGTGGAGCGGTTTGAATCTCTTATCTTCCCTGGGTGGAGGTCATCCTCTGGATTCAACAGCTACACAGAGCATACAGAGAAAAATTCAACGGAGCTCTTGATTCAGTAGAAAAGTGATGACATATGAGGGAATGGAAAATAATGGTTGCTATTCTGTCATCTTTCGGTAACCTAAGGGGCCTCAAATGGCTTTACAATTTATGATACAGATGCAGGTTGTCAGGTAGTTTCCTTTAGAAGGACCTTGAAAAGGGGCCCAGGAAGCTAGCGGAGGTTTGATGTCTCGCACTCAACTATGTGCTGATACCCTATTAGTGTTGTTGCTGAAGTTTGGTGCTGTTGTGCAAAGTTTCGTGAAAATTAGTGAAATTGCCTGGGAGGAGTTTGTATGTTCCATCCCATTTACTTGAGGAGTGAACAATGTGTCTGTTGCATAAGAACTTTTCCGGAGGGTAATGATTGTTCCAGGTATTAGTCAAACCCTCAGGCATTAACAAGGACACGCTGCGCATCAGACGGCTCTTAGGCCTCGGCATCGTCCATTGATTCCTGATTATGGACACCTCAAAGGGTATTATCCCGCTTGTACTGTGGTCACTTGCCAAAGTAAAGAAATTGAGATGATTAATTTATTTCATGTGTTTTACAATCAAAATATAAAGTTTTTCACAAGCCATAACTTAGTTCCCATGGTAACGCCTGAGGGTTTTACTAATCCCTGAAACAATCATTGCCCTCCCGTGAGGTTCTTATGCAACAGACAAACTGTTGACTCCTCAAGTAAATAGGATGGACCATAGAAACGGCTTGGCAACGGGAGATATTCTAGTCTGCTCACCGATGAGCCAGAAAGCTAATGCTATGCTAGTAAGAGTCAAAGTCAATAACATTGTGTATGGTTGAAAAACCGTAAATATAATTTGACAGTATATTTAACAACAAGCCTAGCAAGATAACCAGTCATGTCATTGTCCCCAAATCAATATCAAGATTTTCACGAACAAATGATCGGCCATGTGTAACGTTACTGTGGCCGCAGCCTTTAGTAAAGAGTTGAACAGCGAACAGGACGTGAGATTATTTGAGTATCAGTAAGTTTGGAGGGGAAATGTGGAAATGTTTCTGCAGCTTCTGTTCACTACTCACTACTCCAGTAAATAGGACGGACCTTAGATACGGCTAGGCAATGGGAGATATTCTAGTCCGCTCAGCGATGAGTCAGAAAGCTAATGCTATGCAAGCAAGATTCAAAGTCAATAACATTGCGTACGGTTGACAAACAGTAAATATAATTTGACAGTATGTTTAACAACAAGACTAGCTGGCTAACCAGTCATGTCACTGTCCCCAAATCAATATCAAGATTTTCACGAACAAATGATCGTCCGTGTGTAATGTTACTGTAGCTGCAGCCTGAAGTAGAGAGCTGAACAGTGAATGGGATGTGAGATTATTCGCGTATCAGTAAATTTAGAGGGGAAGTGTACTTTCTGCAGCTTGTGTGTTACAGTCGCCATCCAAAACTGATGGACTGCAGTGCACTCAGTGTTGGATATAAAATATTCACATTTGATATGCCAGCTAGTGCATTAATTTAGAGCGGTGAACAGTCAATTTGACTGAAACTACTTAGTAGGTGTCCTTATATCAGGGATTAATGGACACCCTGCAGCCAGTCAGAATCGAGTATTCCCCCAGACCATGGTATATAATGTAATAATAGACTATTAGGTGTGACATTTTTTTTTTGCTTAAACACACATTCATTTTACATTGATTACAATTTGTCTGTGATGTGAGTTTCTCTCAACTTTCCGTTAATCACATGTAATACTGCTGGACAGATCATTTAATTTTCTGCACACTAACCCACAGACACAGTTTTAAAGCTATTGTTTTGTTATTTCTTTGTTTTTAATGATCAGATGTTTAACTTTTCTCCGTCAAAAACCCAAAACTCGAATTGCAAAGGAAAAGAAGAAAAGTAGAAAAGCTTGTATGAAGTATTTTTTTCCCCTTCTTGTGTATGTACCTCATTTCCTGTGGACATAACAGCCACCACAGGGAACTTGTGCACGCTGACCTCTGTCACTCCCACTGTAGCCAGCAGGCCAATCTCTGAAGGGCCCATATGTGTGCCTTTAGCCAGCACACACTCCCCTCGCCTGATGTCATGACCTATTGGCCTGTTTACACACACAAAGACCTTACAATCAAAATTAGCTAGTAGCTCTCACACACAGCTTTGACAGCAATTAGTTTCCATTTAGTTTCTTTAGCGTATTGTGGTTTGGTTTTACCTGATGTCCTGTCCAGGGCGGGCCTGGACCATAATCCTCACCTCGAGCTCCTCTGTGCCCTGAAATAAGACAGACTATCATCACCATACCTGCTAACAAAACACATACTGTCCATACACAGCGGTTATGTAATGCCAACATTGGGCCCATTAACAAGCACAACTGGTCAAACTAGACAGTGTCAAGCTAACATCCTTACGTCCTCAGACTCCCGCAGAAGCTCTGTATCTTCCACTTGGACCACAGCGTCGGCTCCACAAGGAATTGGGGCTCCCGTCGTTACCCTCATCACCTGACCTGGCATCACTGTATGGGTGGGCTGCAAACACACACAAACTTATTGAGCTGCGCATTTTACTTAAGAAGTCACAGCAGAGCCAAGTATCTACAGTACCAACTGTGTCCAGTACAAAATTTTGATGAAAAAGTTAAAAACAAGATGCAGCAGAAACATTACTGAAGTAGGACTAGTGGTGGTAATAGTCAAAGCTTTAGCAGCAGTAACAGTCATTTTGCTTGGGGATGTAATGTCAGCAGTTACCCTGCTACCTAGTGTCCCTTCAGACATGAAGGAGGTGCTGTAGCTGTGGTGTTTTGCTTCCCCGGAGGCAGCAGGACAGATATCTGTGATAAATGCATTACCTGATATGGAGTGTTACAATTGCAATTCTAAATAAAAAATTTGATCAAGATGAAAATTAAAATTAATTAAAGCTGCGAGCAGCGTTGGACGGGCCCTCGCAGTCCACGCACCTCGGGGCATGCTGCCGTCAGGGCTTCCGCATGCAACGCCTTGAACAAGCTGTTTCTTTATAATTTGGTGGCCTGCTCCCGCTGGTATTAAGCAATGTACGCTGAAGTCAGAAAAAGTGCGTGTACTGCTGCACGATTCCCCAGACAAAGACTGACTTGATGGTCCGCTTCTGGAGCTGGCTGACGAAAATGTCCACGAGGCATAATGCAATGAAATAGTTTCAGGAAGAAGCTGAAAGTATCATCGTCCAGTAGCTGAAAGGAATTTTTTCTCCACGTCTTCCAGCTGCTCTACACTCTAGCGATGATGTCACGCCCTCTAGCTCACGCAATACACACCCATTACAAAATCAGAAGAAGGCCTAAAAATCCTTAAAGCTAAAACTGTGATGATTTGGAAACCGTAATAGATTTTTAAAAACTGAATACATGCCCAACAATTCAAGGTCTTCTGACTCTTTAAAAGGTGGAATGGTATCTGTAGCTCAAAGCATGAAGCACAAGAAGAGGTTGAAAGGCGATGAATTTTGAAGAGGATTTTAAGATTTTCCCATTTACTTTCCATTCAAACTAATCAGACTGCGACCAGATCGCCATCTATAGGCCGATTTGCACCAAATTTTACACAAAGTCTCATCAGTCCATGAAACACAATTATGAACATTTACGTGGTAATCAGACAGTATTTTGTTAAGATTTGCATTATTTTCTGCTTTCAACACAACATGCAGGGATTTGTTGTTTTAAATTTTGGCTGTTTTATGGACTATCAAAATTCTTTTGATAACTTTTTGTCAGGAGGGTCCAAAGATGCTTCATGCAAAGTTTAGTGCAAATTGGTCAAATTGCCTAGGAGGAGTTCGAAAAAGTAGGTTTTGCATCTGTCGCAATTTTGCAGATGGAAACTTAGCTCGAAAGCGGGCGTGGCCTACACCAAATAATTAAGCTGAATTGAGGGAACTTGTAGATATAAGGTTTACCAATGTGTGACACAATATGTGTGAGTTATGGGCCAAAAAACGCCTTCAAGTGGAAAATAGCGCCACCTGCTGGTCATTTTTGGTGTGTAAGTTGCAGGGGCTAGTCTATACCACCCCTATGAATTTCATTCCCATAAGTGTTAAGGTGTGGGAGAGAGAGAGGGCGATAAAAAGAGAGAGAGAGATATAGCGCGAGAGAGAGCGATAAAGAGAGAGATGTAGCGAGAGAGAGAGCGATAAAGAGAGAGAGATAGATATAGCGAGAGAGAGAGATAAATATAGCGAGAGAGAGAGATGAGGTATAGAGATAGAGAGAGATATAGCGAGAGAAAGAGAGCGAGAGATATAGCGATAAAGAGAGAGAGAGAGCGATAGAGAGAGAGATATAGCGAGACAGAGAGCGATAAAGAGAGAGAGAGAGAGATAGCGAGAGAGAGAGAGAGCGATAAAGAGACAGAGAGAGATAGCGAGAGAGAGAGCGATAAAGAGAGAGAGATATAGCGATAAAGAGAGAGAGATATAGCGAGAAAGAGAGAGAGCGATAAAGAGAGAGAGAGATATAGCAAGAGAGAGAGAGCGATAAAGAGAGAGCGATATAGCGAGAGAGAGAGAGCGATAAAGAGAGAGAGAGATATAGCGAGAGAGATAGAGATATAGAGATAGATATATATATAGAGAGAGATAGATATAGCGAGAGAGAGAGAGAGAGAGATGAGGTATAGAGATAGAGAGAGATATAGCGAGAGAAAGAGAGCGAGAGATATAGCGAGAGAGATTGAGCGAGAGAGATATAGCGAGAGAGAGAGATAGAGATATAACGAGATAGAGATAGAGACATAGAGAGATATAGCGAGATAGAGATAAAGAGATAGATATAGCGAGATAGAGATAAAGAGATAGATATAGCGAGATAGAGATAAAGAGATAGATATAGCGAGATAGAGATAAAGAGATAGATATAGCGAGATAGAGATAAAGAGATAGCGAGATATAGAGAGATAGAGATAAAGAGATAGAGAGATAAAGAGATAGAGATAAAGAGATAGAGAGATATAGCGAGATAGCGATAAAGAGATAGAGATATAGCGAGATAGCGATAAAGAGATAGAGAGATATAGAGAGAGGGAGAGATATAGCGAGAGAGAGAGAGGGAGAGATATAGAGAGAGATGAGGTATAGAGATAGAGAGAGAGATAGAGAGAGAGCTATATACATATATATAGAGAGAGAGATAGAGAATTATATATAGAGAGATAGAGATATATATAGAGAGAGATAGAGAGAGACATAGAGAGAGATAGCGATATAGCTAGAGAGAGATAGATATATGTAGAGAGAGAGAGAAAGAGATAGAGAGAGAGAGAGAGAGAGAGAGATATATATAGAGAGAGAGATATAGAGAGAGATATATAGAGATAGAGAGAGATATAGAGAGAGATAGATAGAGATAGAGATATATGTAGAGAGAGAGTGAGAAAGAGATAGAGAGAGAGTGAGAAAGAGATAGAGAGAGAGAGAGAGAGTGAGAAAGAGATAGAGAGAGAGAGATATAGATATATATAGAGAGAGATAGTTATATATATGTATAGAGATATATATATATATATATATATATATATATAGAGAGAGAGAGAGAGCGAGCGAGAGAGAGATATAGTGAGATACAGAGAGAGAGATGAGGGATATAGCGAGATAGAGAGAGATATAGCGTTGGCATTCTGCGTTGGCATTCTGTGGGAGGTGCTCTGGGACTACGGGGTCGGAGGCCCTCTGTTAAGGGCCGTACGGTCCCTGCACGAGCGGAGCAGGAGCTGCCCTTTGTCACCGGTTCTGTTCGTTATTTTCATGGACAGAATTTCTAGGCGCAGCCACGGGCCGGAAGGGATCTGGTTTGGGAGCCACAGGATTTCGTCTCTGCTTTTCGCGGATGATGTGGTCTTGTTGGCTCCTTCAAGCCGAGACCTCCAGCATGTCCTGGGGCGGTTTGCAGCCGAGTGTGAAGCAGCTGGGATGAGAATCAGCACCTCCAAATCCGAGGCCATGGTTCTTGACCGGAAAAAGGTGGCTTGTCCCCTCCGGGTTGGGGGAGAGCTACTGCCTCAGGTGAAGGAGTTTAAGTATCTTGGGGTCTTGTTCACGAGTGAGGGAAGGATGGAGCATGAGATTGACAGGCGGATCGGTGCGGTGGCCGCAGTAATGCGGTCGTTATACCGGTCCGTCGTGGTGAAGAGAGAGCTGAGTCGAAAAGCGAAGCTCTCGATTTACCGGTCAATCTACGTTCCTACCCTCACCTATGGTCATGAACTTTGGGTCATGACTGAAAGAATAAGATCCCGGATACAAGCGGCTGAAATTAGTTTCCTCCGCAGGGTGGCGGGGCGCTCCCTTAGAGATAGGGTGTGGAGCTCTGTCACCCGGGAGGAGCTCGGAGTAGAGCCGCTGCTCCTCCACATCGAGAGGAGCCAGTTGAGGTGGCTCGGGCATCTGTTTCGGATGCCCCCGGGACGCCTTCCACGGGAGGTGTTCCTGGCATGTCCCACTGGGAGGAGACCCCGGGGAAGACCCAGGACACGCTGGAGCGACTATGTCACCCAGCTGTCCTGGGAACGCCTTGGGATCCTCCCAGAAGAGCTGGAGGAAGTGTTCGGGGTGAGGGAAGTCTGGGTGTCCCTGCTCAGACAGCTGCCCCCGCGACCCGGTATCGGATAAAGCGGAAGAAGATGGATGGATGGATGGAGAGAGAGAGATATAGCGAGATATATATATATATATATATATATATAGAGAGAGAGAGAGAGAGAGATACATATATATAGAGAGATATATATATATAGAGAGAAATATATATATATATATAGAGAGAGAGATATAGCGAGAGAAAGAGAGAGATATATAGAGAGATAGAGATAGAGAGAGAGATATATAGAGAGATAGAGATAGAGAGAGATATATAGAGATATAGAGGTAGAGAGAGAGATAGCGAGATAGAGATAGACATATACATATATATATATATATATATATATATTTCTTTTGCTGTTGTCTGTCTGGTACTGGAGTAGCTAAAACTGGATCGCTAACCTGGACTAGCTAATGCTAGCACTTTCTGGCTGCGACCATGGTACAGTGCCAGGCGATATTTTTGTTAAGCTTTTGGACTTTGCATTGACCTTTTGAAGTTCATTTGAATTCTTGTTTTTCATATCTTCGACTCGCGGCCCTATTTTCTATGTGAAAGAGTTTTTGGCCCATAACTCACACATAATGTGTCACACATTGTTAAACGTTATATCTACATATTCCCTGCATTCAGCTGAATTATTTGGTGTAGGCCACGCCCACTTTTGAGCTAACTTTCTGTTCGCAAAATTGCAACAAATGCAAAACCTACTTTTTCGAACTCCTCCTAGGCAATTTGACCAATTTGCAGTAAATTTTGCGTGAAGCATCTATGGACCCTCCTGACAAAAAGTTATCAAAAGAATTTTGATAGTCCATAAAACGGCGGAATTTTAAAAGAACACATTTCTGCATATTGTGTTGAAAGCAGAAAATCTTGCACATCTAAACAAAATACTGTCTGATTATCACGTAAATGGTCATGATTGTGTTCCATGGACTGATGAGGCGCTGTATAAAATTTGGTGCAAATCAGCCAATAGATGGCGATCTGGTCGCAGTCTGATTAGTTTGAATGGAAAGTAAATGGGAAAATCTTAAAATCCACTTCAAAACTCATCGACTTTCAACCTCTTGTTGTGCTTCATGCTTTAAGCTACAGATACCGTTCCACCTTTTAAAGATTCAGAAGACCTTGAACTGTTAGGCATGTATTCAGTTTTTAAAAATCTCTTACGGTTTCCAAACCATCACAGTTTTAGTTTTAAGGATTTTTAGGCCTTCTTCTGATTTTGTAATGGGTGTGTATTGCGTGAGCTAGAGGGCATGACATCATCGCTAGAGTGTAGAGCAGCTGGAAGAACTGGAGAAAAAATTCTCTTCAGCTACTGGACAATGATACTTTCAGCTTCTTCCTGAAGCTATTTCATTGCATTATGCCTCATGTCGACATTTTCGCCAGCCAGCTCCAGAAGCGGACCATCAACTAAGTCTTTTTCTGGGGAATCATGCAGCAGTAGACGCACTTTTTCTGACTTCAGCGTACACTACTTAATACCAGTGGGAGCAGGCCACCAAATTATAAAGAAACAGCTTCTTAAAGGCGTTGCGTGCGAAAGCCCTGACGGCAGCATGCCCCGAGGTGCGTGGACTGCGATGGCCCGTCCAACGCTGCTCGCAGCTTTAATCAATATTGTAATTCTCACAGTACTTTTTTCCCTCTCAACCCTTGTCGAAACTTGCATATTCAGTATATTTCTTAAGAACAAAAACAACACCAGCAGCATGTATGAGTTGCCATCCACAAATTGCAAAAAGCCATTTTGCTGGTGAGAAAACTAATGTTGTTTTAGTTAAAAGTGACTCCATTTGTTCAAAATTTAATGGTGAATGCTTGTTATCAAATTCAATGTGTATTACTGAAATCAAATCATAGGGCCTTGGTGTGGTACATTAAAAAAAAGTTATATTCAGATTAAAATCATACCAGATCAGAAAATCTGATATTTTGGTCTATTTCTGACATTTAATTTGACTAAATTAGTAGTGCACCTCCTTGAAAATTTCACTCAACAAATGATAAACCTGTAACTGCAAAAAATAAAATAGGCAAAATGTGGTTTTCTTACTGTGATTACAAAGGAGTCAAGGAGGAGCAGGAGCTCTGTGTGCAATTTACCGGAGCAAGCTGAAGGAGTGCAGCAGAGCCACTAGTGCAGCAGAGTTGGTAATAAATTTAACCTGTACATGAGTTCAAAAAGGGCGCCGTGCAGCATTTTGTATCCATTTTTCCCCGGCACGAATCTACTTCATCCCTGCATGTCGAGGAGTGCAGGGACTTGTCTGGTGAGAGCCGAGTGTCTCTTGGTGTATTATTATCAAACTGCGTTAGAGTGCATTTATCATATGATGCAGATTAATTATTTGAAACACTGTGTTGCAAAAGATAACTGACGGCAATGATTATTCAATTCAACATCACAACATCTCCCCAGACATAAACTCAACTGCAAAACACACTATATAAATATGGGTGTAGACAACAAGAGATGAAGAAGATCATTACTGTCATGCTTTAGGCTCAGCTGTTTCAGACCTATGGAACCAGTGATGTGACTGGTTGAGAGTACATTTATATACAGTCTACACATAAATGTATTAGTAGAAGTGCTAGAAGTTGTGTTGTTAGCAGTGCCAACAGCTGGACTGCTAAAGGTTATACTAATGGTTCCAGGTTGTGTTATTCAACACACTGAAATTACTGTAGTGTTAATGTATTAGAGCTGACCTGTTGTCCAGCCTGTGATTCCCCCATGATGAAGCGATCTCCTGGGCCATCTGCAGCTGCAGGTCAAGGATAATGATGTTGATCAAGTTATTATGGGAATTAGACCATGACTATTGTTATTTCAGACTACAAAGAATACAGCAGGGGGATTCAATCAAAATTTAAAGAGGTCCAGTTTTCTTCGAACCAAGGTCTGAACCATCATCATGTTTGAGTAACAATTCAGTGCCATACTACAGTATACTGAAGGAGCCAAATAATTTTATCAATGTTTGTATGCAGTCAATAACTAATTGTGAAATTACAGTACAAGTATAATTCAAAATTTCAACAATTTTCACATTGAGATTAAAGGGATTTAAAATATTAATTTTATTATAAATACATATTGAATAAATGTTCTTTACTCATTTCAAGTCAAATAAAGGTAGCATTTTAAAATAAAAAAACATTAGAAAAATGTTGGAAAAATGGAATGGTGTAAGGGCCTGCCACACAGACATATGTAGCTGGAACAATATTATGTTTTAATAATGTAGTTAGTGATAGTAGTAATTTCTGTGCACTTCAGTTCAGATTTGAGTAAAGATTTTTGCTGCTTCGTCTCTTAGTGTCGCTTCACATTGCTGCTTTTAATAATCACCAGGGTTTTGTAACATATGAGACACAGCAGTTTGGAAATGCCTGTTGGAAAAAGGCCACTCTTGATTGAAAGCTGTTTTCATTGACCACTTACGTGTTTTGCTGTCCTAATAGTAAATTCTGGAATACAGTTTATATACAACACACTGTTCAGAAATTGCTGTTCAGTTAAATTCCAAAAACTAAACAGATTTATTTGTATAGATAAATGCAGCCATCAGTTGAGTCAAATTCAATGGATCCTGTTGAACATTAGTATACCCTACATGATGTTTACCTGATGTTATTTGTAATAGATATTCTATGTAATAATAGATATTAGTGGACTCACCTCGTACAGCATAGCCATCTTTAACGGAGGCGGGGAATGGAGGAAGGTTGTCTTTGGCATAGATGTCCTGAGCAAGCACTCGCCCCAACCCGTCTAAAGAAATTATTCCAATTTAGTTTAGTGTAAGCCACACTTTAACAACAAATGCTCAGATCATACCAATTTCACACATTAAGTACAATGTGTGTGCATTTTTAATTCCAAACTGTCTTAAACCCCATGTGTTATGTTTTTCTGTGTCCTTAAAATGGCAGTAGACAGAAGGTGTTTTTACAACAAACACAGATTTTACAGTTCACACACATACAGTCGCAGTCAAAAGTTTACATATACTTGTCAACAGAATGTATATCATGGCAGTCCTGAGTTCCAATGATTTCTATAGCTCTCATTTTTCCGTGATGGAATGAGTGTAACACATACTACTTTGCCACAAAAAACATTCATGAAGTTTGGTTCAATAATGAATTTATGATGGGTCTTCTGAAAATCTGCTGGCTCAATATACATACAGTAATACTGATATTCGGTTAAATGTCCCTTGGCCATTTTCACCTCAATTAGGTGCTTCTGATAGCCATCCACAAGCTTCTGGCAGGCCTCTGGCTGAATTTTTAACCAACCATCTTGATAGAATCGGTGAAGTACAACCAAATTTGTTGGCTTCTTCAGCATAGGCCACATGTTCTTGATGGGTTCAAGTCAGACCATTCCAAAACCTTTATTCTAGCCTGATTTAGCCATTCCATTACCACTTTTTATGTGTGTTTGGCGTCATTGTCCTGTTGGAACAGCCAGCTGCACTCAAGACCAAGGGCGTAAGTTTGGTGTCCCTCTCCCCCCATTTTCTGAGTTTCCTCAATATGTTTTAAAATAATGCATCAATGAATAATATGTAAGATTTATATGCATTACACTCATTGAACATAATATTGTTAGAAATAATGTTGTATTCTAAGGGAATAGCCAAGGTTTATGCTTATGCAACTTCTCTTTCAAAAAGAGCAAAAAAAAACAACACATGCTAGAAAAAATGCCAATACAAGGTAAAATCGAACCCAAACATCCTCAGCATGCACTACATCAGTACTGGAATTCTGAGTTTCCTGAATGCATTTCAAAATAATGCATAATGCAAAATCATTGAATAAAATGTCATTACACATAAACTTAGAAGGAAGAACATTTGGGTAATTTTTGAAGATTAACATCTTGATACCTTTAATTATGCAAAATCCATCATAGGTTACAACTGCAGAGCATCCTAAAACAAGGAACTGCATGCCATCATGCCATCACCCCTTTATTCCAAACAAAATTGCTAACTGAACATCGTCAACACCTCACCTGAAACTCTGTCCTGATTCATCATCAGCTGTTCTACATGTGTAGCTTCATGCTGCCGTTTTTCCTGTGTGCAGTGATTCAGAGTTACCAGCCAGTTACTCACTAGTTTAACCCTTGTAATTCCTAACACTGGTTGAAAAACTAGAGGGGACACAGCATTACATTACAGAACCACAGTTAGTTAGCCACTAGCCTACGTTCACTACACCTTAATAACACTGTTCTTTTCCCAACTAATATTAGGCTAGGAGCTTCCTTGTTGTGTATGTTGCAGTGAGGGGGAGATTATTTTAAGCCATACATTCAAAAGCTTGATAGAGAAATCTTTACCAAATAATCACAAACTCACTACAGGGACACATATATTTGAAGTAAAAACAATAAAGGGAGAGAGAAGATCAAACAAACTATGTACATTGTTACAAGATAGAGGAACATCCTAATCTGGAGAAAGGGATAGAGAGAAGCTCAAATGTGATCTAGACTCAGCAGTTTAAGGTTATCTCCAGTAAAGTACCAGTGGAACTGCGAAAGACAAAGAAGTAGGAGAATTAACAGATCAAAACAGTAAACAGCAGCTATCTGGTCTCAAATCCACAGATTGAGCAGCTGCAATGTCCACTCCCGTTGCCCCAGTCAGCCCTCAGACACACCAGCCTGCTGCCTGCGCAGCCACGTCAGAGGGGAGAGAGCTTGGCGCTGCTGAAGAGGAGCCATGGACTACAATGACTCTGAGCAGCATGTGAATTACAATATATTTCTCGCTTTTCCCCTGATGATCTGAGTAAGTCGCTAAATTTGTCGCTAGTCGCTTTTTAGAAATAAAGTCTCTAAGAGGGTCTGAAAAGTCGCTAAATCTAGCAAGAGAGTCGCCAAGTCGGCAACACTGTGATACCTTTGTAGTGTAAAATAACCATAGTAAGTAGATAGCGATCAGTACAAAATAACCACAGTTAGTAAATAGTGACTAATGGTAACTGATAGTAAGTGTTATAATGACAAAAGTAAGAAACAAAGGGTAACAAGTGTAAAAGGGTTGCTGAAACATACTACTGGGCACCAGCTGACTGAAAAGTGCATCTGCTCATTAAAGCTGCTATAGTCAGATAATGTCAAGTGTGAAAATGTAACCACAAATCTAAGAATAACATCATGTAACCAAATATGCAACACTTTCATTAAGTTTAAAAATATAGTGCAAGGAATGATCAGATATAATGGGATGCATCAAGAAAGGGAGTTAACTGAGGGCCTGAAGGCCAGAGTTTCTAAGAGCCAGTTACA
Organism: Sparidentex hasta; assembly: GCA_030272975.1. Taxonomy (NCBI): domain Eukaryota; kingdom Metazoa; phylum Chordata; class Actinopteri; order Spariformes; family Sparidae; genus Sparidentex; species Sparidentex hasta. The sequence goes on along the minus strand of JARJLU010012907.1, from coordinate 13,137 downwards.
AGGACACAGGGAGAGCACCTTCTTAAAAAAAAACAAAGCAAGGTGAAGAACAACTGGTCGACATGCAGTTCTGCACATACGCCACTCTTCGTGCAAGCGCAGAAGGTAATACTGGGTTTTTCGACTAGAGGTATGGGGATTTTCCATAAGAAAATATGGTGTTTTTCCATGAAGAAATAACAGTGTCAGCAGAAATTAAGCAGAATAGTGATTGGTTGAAGCCATGTTGTCCAAATGGACACACCCACTTTTCTGCATTTAAAAAGAGGATGTTCGCGGCTTTGAGCCTCGGGTTAGTTTGGTTTTTCATGGATTTTGTCTGTGTCTTTTTTACTGGCAAATTAAGTCCTACTGCACTCAGCCTTGAAGACTCCTGGTGACTTTTTGATCTTTGAAATCTTTTGGACCAACCAAGAAAAGAGAAGTCGTTTATACAAAAACTTCATGTGCCAAGAACATGATAACCCTTCAGCCAATCAAATGGCGACATATAAAAACTGTTGCCTTGCAGGTAACACTGAAGATTGCGATGAGAGGGCACGTCGAAAAAATAGTTCTCTACATATGCTTAATACTACATGCTTAGTGCTACAAATGTGTTTGTGAAAAATATCAAATTCAATGCATTATGTAAAATCATCTCACCTTCTCACCTCCAAACATATTCCTGCTCATTGTTGCCAAACAACTACATTTTGTTTCAGCTGAAACCAGACTTCTTCTCCAGAAGGTTTTTTCTTTGTCCATGTGATCAGCAGCAAACTTCAGTTGAGCTTTAAGGAGCTTTAAGGCAGGAACACATTGGCCTAAACGTTGGATGTCTGAAGCAAGTCCCTGAAACTTTTTGAACCCTGCGGACAGCATCTGCTCCGATTCAACATGCGAAGTCTGAGAAGGTTGGCTGTCGGCTGTCTGAGCCATTAGATTCTCTGAATGTGTGTGTGTGTCTGTTGTGTGCCAGCTGTATGACCATTCTGATTAGTGGTGTGCTCGTGAATAAGCGTGGTGTGTAAGAGGGGCAGAATACTGTGGGCGCTTTGTTTTCCTATGCACTCCGTTCCATCATTTCTTGTTTTCATGTTTTGGAGTATTGGCATTAGACTAGCTGTTATGTCCGTTCAGGACAAATTAATCTGTGTTAGTTTGGTAATGCCTAACTGCATGTTTAGTATGCAGCTGTTTGTCTGAAATAGTTAAGTTTCGTTTTGATTAAAAGTAAAGAGTTACGTGCATAAACCTCTCATCGAGCATCCTTTTTATACGCAACACTAGCGCCACCCGCTTATTGCATCTTGCACAAGTGCAGTACGTACACACTACTGCGGAACTGGCAGCATATTGAAGCGGTGTGTTCAGTGCAACTTTTCTGTTGAACGGGTCAGACGAGAGGGAACGGAGTGGTCAGATAAAGGCAGTTGGCTGTTGGTTTGAGTCTGGGCGGTGTGTGGGGGCCCTTAAGGTTCTGCATCTGCACAGCAGCCTCTGAACTTATGTTGATGCACACTCGACTGTGGACACTATTACCTGTCTTCCAGTTGTTTTCTTGTTCATATTTTTACATTTCGTTTTTTACATATACAAACAGTTGTTTGTACAGTTGATCATGGGACCTATAATTGTTTTGAAATGGCTCCAAGAGACTTTCCTGACTTGTTCAAATAAATAATGGGCTCTTTCAGATCAATGATGAGCTGTTAAGACTTGTTTTGCATTGTAGTATTTGTGGCTGAGTCTAATGGGTGTATCAGAATCACTCAGAATAAATTAAGAGGCCATGCTACAAAGAAAATTTGATTCACACAACGTTTTAATCACCAAAATTGATTGTTCAAGTTACTGTATATATATTTGCGCCAGCATATTTGGTCACATTTTCAGAGTGCCTGTAATAAATTCAGATTTGAAGTCTGTTTAAGCTTTTTCACACAAAGACTCAGCATTATTAATGGAGTTTTGTTCACACTGAACCAAGCAGGAGTAAAGCCATACCAGTGTGTCACTTCATACAGCATGCCAGCGGATCCAAAAGAGGTGTGACGGTACACATCATGACGTTGAGATCTGTGTGTTGTTTCCCCCCGGCGTCCACCTGTTAATTTAAACATGTATTGGCCAACTGTTTATAATAATATGGATGCAGGTATAATATGTTGTGACTGAGATCCTGACTGAACATGTATAGTGGACAATGTCAAAGTTACGTTTTTTGCTTGAAATTGTATCGCATAATTACATAATTGCCATCAGTAAACAGCAGACCCTGTCTGGCTCTCTCACTCATTGGGAGGGGTGCTGTTTTCTTGGGGAAAGTTCACTGAAGACTCGGTCGGGATGGCTGACAGTCACAGGGATTTTTTTTTCAGTACAAGTTCCAAGAGATGGTCACCGAGACAACACATTTGCGACAAAGACATGGTAAGTTAAATGGTTTTTTTTGCTCCAAATTGCGTCACGTAATCACCACCATTGAACTGTGGATGCCGTCTGGATCTGCTGCCATGAACCATCGGGCATGGTTTTTGGGAAGAAATGTCATGAAGAGTCGGTAGCACAAGACGGGATGACAGACACTTTTACAGTTGCAAAAGACACTACCAGTTACCACATTACTGTAGTTGGGTCCTGAAACTTTGCTTTATGGGTTGAAAACTGTGGGCTATTCCTCTTATATATATATTTCACTTATTTGCTGAGTGAAGGATCTGTTAAGTTGTCAGGCTGTGAACACCATCAGACCAATATACCCCTGAGCAGTGGCTCTGACACTACCTCTGGAGGTGGATCAGAAGCGCAACAAAACTGCCTTTTTCCGCATCTGTAACTTTCACACAGATGGCGATGCATAGAATCAGTGCATGATTCCTGAACCAAAAGCTGAAAGTGTGAATGGGGCGATGCATTTTCCTTACAAGTGTGTGTAAACTTTTGACTGTGACTGTACCTACAGTACACACACACATCCACACACACACACACACACACACACACACTTCTGAAGACTCACCTCTGTAGTTAATGACTTCAATTCCCAGAATTGGTGTCATCTCTAGAACAGTGATGAAGGCTTTGTCCATTGATGTCAATGGGAAAGGAGACATACGATGGCGACGTGCCACTTTACTGATGTCCACTGCACTGTGGCCTACACACACACAAACATTTCACACACGCAAAATCAAAGAAATCAGGTACATCATGAAGACCACTGACAGTTTGAGTGTCTGACATTGATCATCTCGTTACTTATCACATTGTTCTGTCGAGAAACCTTGGGCCCTAGCATTCATGCCTCTTGGCATCACCTAGCCAAATCTTGTTGCAGACCTAGGTTGCTCCCTCATGGCAACAGCACTCCCAGATGGCAGTGCCACACCCCTTCAATGTGGCCTCCAGATCCTGATCTGATTGAGCATCCGTGGGATGTCCTAGAATAAATCCAACTCGTGGCAGCCCACTGGGGGGAGGCGTGAACATGATCACAGGCACAATTAGTGAGTGTCAAGTGGTTTTCACTTGAATGCCAGGAACCCATTTTCCAGCAGAACAAAGCACTGTAACCACATTATCAAGGTTATTCACTTTGTATGTCAGTGGTTTTAATTTTGTGACTCATCTGTGGAAGGGTCATTCCATGACAAATGACCTAAGGCCTCCTAGTTTATGTCAGGGCATTTCTTGAAAAAAAGTCACTTTGAGGTCTCTTTAATGGCACTATGCAAAATCTAACAGTTGTACTCCAATTACTTAATAAGTTATGACTTTTGACCCTCTGAGCTAGATTTCAGTTTCAGTTTCACTCCTATGGGTACTCTAAACCTCACCTCACCTTCTCTCACTCATTTTTCACTTGAATGGGTTGAAATGAATGATCACAGTGATCAACTTATTAACAGGAAGTCATTTACCCGAATGATGAATATGTCATTTTCAAAAATGCCCATCTCCACTAGCTTTCAATCTCACGTCAAACAAATGTTTGTTCTATGAATGTAGTTCTGTCATACCCAGAGGTTATTTGGTCCTGTATTATAAATTGACTGCCACAGATTGTGTTAAATATAGCTTTGGAGCCAAAAAAAATAAAAATAAAAAATCACTGTGGTAATTGAGTGTAGATTTTACCAAGAAGGATTATTTCTCTTTCCTTGAAACTTTAGTAGGTGAAACTGTTGATATTCACTGCATGCATATATAAAAATAATCCAAATCACTGCATTGTGAATGATTTTTTCGAATGAGACAATTTTTCACACTATTCAGTAGAATTAACATCACGTGGTTCAGTGCTGTGTACAGATAACTGATACCTGTGCTGAGTTGACTTCAAGGTTTTCCATCGGTCTGATACCTACTGAGCCTGTCTTTCATTGGGTTACATCTTCTAAGGGTTTGGATTGCTGTGTGCTACATGATATCATCTTGGATGTAGATGTAGATTGTTGCACGTGAGCTTCTCCTACTTCTTCAATAGCTGATCCTAAACCGGAAAAAGCGTTAACGGTTATCAGGCAGCAATGGCAACCGAAGAACAAGCGCATGTGTGGCAACGGACATTTGCATTAGCAAAAGTAGGACAATGACATGAGGAAAAACCACTTAAACTCATATTTCCATTTTACAACATGAAAAAATTAAATATAGATCTTGCAGGCTTAGGGTCTCATAGAGGCCTTATAGAGGTTTGATGTTGCGACCCGAATGCTTAGGACGTTGGATCAGACTTAATGATTACCCTTTGAAATAAGTCTGGTTATATTGCAAAAAGGATGCATGACATGGCTCTTTTTATCAGACAAAACAATAATCGATAATTACCTGACACGGATACCAATAAAATAATCAATATTAGAAACCAACATTTTAGGCTTTTTCATGCACACTCGAGTGTAAGAAAGGACCAAGATGTAGTGAGAAAAGATTGTTATTTGTTGTTCTTCTTCTCTGTGTTTATTTGCTGCTCACAAGACAACTGTGAAGTTGAAAAAATACTGTGGTCCATGGATAAGGTATAATTTATTGATGGATTGATGGATTACTTTCATTCCAGAAATTTAGAGAGTGTTACCCCCTTCCTGGGTCTTATACCTACAACTGAGATCAGCAATCCATACCCATGGGAGTTGCCTTTACCCTTCCACCCACTGAGCATGTGGGTTATCCCTTGAAGTTCCTCAGCTAGGTTGGTGTCCACCATTTATAATAAATTAAACACTAATAATGCCAAAACTCTGGGGATAATTAAGTAATGGAATCATGATTTTCAGGGACAAGGTTTTAGACTTAGCTGGAAACATGTTTGGCAGCAAAATATTCATATCTTCAAAAAATCTCATTCACTCTAAATTCAAACATAAATGCCACACAATACAGGTAATTCAAAATTAATCTTACAGATAGTACAAATTGTAGTAAATCTAGCTAGAATATTGTGGCTACTAGCGATCGACCAATACATCGGCCGGCTGATATTATCGGCCTATTTTTGCATTTTTTAAGTGTATCGGCATCGGCTGATGCGGGCTGCTGCGTTCGCTGATCTGGCACAATTTACAGACAGGTGTCCACAGGCAGCTCCGTGCTGCTGGAGACACTGCAGTACACTTGCAGACCATGCATAGCCCCTATCTCACTAGGAGAGTGCTGGAAGCCTGCTCCTCAACACTACTTTAAGTTTTAAACTTTCAAAGCATCTTTTAACTGTTTTACTTAGCTGAAATATTGCCATACACTTTTAAAGTGGAAACACGAATGCCTAATGCATGCATGTGTTTTGTTTAAAACTATAGCTAAGCAAGTTTGTGGGTCCAAATGGTAAACGGAAATGTCAAATGCCTCGTCTATAAAACTGCTTGCCATTGTGGCTATATGTATTCACACGGTAGCTATCACAAACACTGGTCATAGGATTAAATAATGCCGACGTTCTTCCGTGGTTCCGTGGTGTTGTATCGGTTTTATTTAGCGACCACCTGGCTGGAGGTTTGGACGTGTGTGTGTGTGTGTGTGTGTGTGTGTGTGTGTTTTTCTCTCCCTCTCCCTACTTGGAACGGAGTTCCCTTGCCATCACGGTGATATCAGCACAAACCCCCTGATCTGATATCGCGCTATTTTCCTCTTCTATTTTTTTCTCTGGGGTTGCCATTCTGGCAGCTTCTTTTACATTTTTGTTTAGACCTACTAGTGTGTTGTCTTTGCATATTAGGTGGCATAGTAGCCTAAGACGCTCATTTTATTTCATATAGAAACACTGAAACCATGGCAGTCTTAAATTATAAATCAAGCACGTTATTTCAATGGCTACTTATTTATTAATGTTTATTGTTTTCTTAAATTATTCAAATGTGTTGACAAAAAGACATTTTGTGATGACCTGATTATATCTGTCTTATAATATGTCACAGACCTGCAAACTCCTCAGAGTAAAAAAAAAAGGGGGGGTGTTGTTGAAATATCTATCTATGGTCACATTATGCTATATATGAAACATTAGACTGACAAGAAGTAAGAAAGGTGCTGGCTATACCGTGTTCATGCTAAGACCTGCACCACCTTGTGCACTTCTGTTTGACAGTGTGCCTGCAGTGCATAGCTGCCCTTGTTTGCATAGTTAATAGCCATTTTTCTACTGGGCAGCAAGCCGCCAATTTGGCCGTCCTTTTTGCGGCTAGGTCCACGGATTTAGGCAGAGGGCGGTAAATGGTCTATTCTGGTCCACCAATTCACCACCTAGGAGGGTGCACTTTTTTTCAACTCCACCGCGATCTAAATGCGAGGCGTCGATATGCCGGAAATTGCGTGAGATGGGCGGAGGTGTCGATGACCTACACAGTTGTGCGACCCACAGCCCGGGAGTTTTAAAACCAGCAAACAGCTGACCACAGCAGTCAGTCCATCGCTTCTTCCGCGGACGTCAAGATGAGCAATTGGACAGCCGCTGAGATCCAGAACATGCAGCGTCTCCTCAGTCTCTGTAGCTGTCTTTGTTGTCCGCTTGTTGTTGTAGCGGCAACCTAAGAACCGTCGCTACTTTCAAATTAAAAGACCCCCACTAAGAACGCAGAACATTGACACTGATCTGTGTTTTTGTTTATTCTTTTTGAAGAAATGGCAGAGCAGAAAACCAATCCAGTGTGGCAGCATTTCACAGAGCCTTCTCCCTGAAAGGATATTGTTTACTTGTTCTTGTTCTGCCTAACCTTTTTTAATTTCAATAAATGTTCCTCTGTTTTAAATTGAGACTTGTAACATTTGTTATCATCCATTGTGTAATTTTTATGATGTAAAATCGGCAGTCTGTATCAGTCATCGGCTAAGGCTGATGAAAAAAAAATCAGTATCAGCGTTGGCCCTTAAAAAACCATATTGGTCGATCCCTAGTGGCTACATACCCTAAAGTATTCTGGGAATGCCCTACTGCATCTAATCTTTGACCTAAGGTGTCTAAATGTCTTGAAAATATTCAGTTTTGTTGGATAGTCAACACAGTACAAATATCTACTGATGAAATAAAACCACTGAATGTTATATTACAGCCAGTACAAAAAAATTGTTAATTTAAAAAAATCATGACAATAAAGACGTAATATAACACTTAGAGTTGTTTATATATGCAATGGATATCAACATTTTCACATAATGAAGTGGGCCTGGTCTCCAGAATGCACTGAGGCAGTGCAGACTCTCAAGGTTACACCCAGGTTACCTGTGACGCCTTGGCCATGGCAATAGGGGCTGTGCTATCACAAATACAGAATGGCATGGAGAGGTCTGATGCTTTTGCCTCCCGGGCTCTGAACCAAGCCGAACAGTGATATTCAGCTGGGGAGTGGGAGGCACTCACCTGTATGTGGGCTTGTGAGAGATGGCACCTTTACCTTAATGGCCGCTAGTTTACGCTGAGAAGAGACAACCAGGCCTTGACATCTCTGCTGTCCTCTTCTGGCCCAGTCATAACCCAGTGAGACTGCACTGTTGACTGTCCTAGATTATGCTGGTGTCATCTACATGCATGCTGCTCTCTATTATCTTTGACTGAAAACTCTTGAGTATCAACCTCAGATTTAATAATAATGATGATAATAATAATAATAATAATAATAATAATAATAATAATAATTATTATTATTATTATTATTATTATTATCATTATCATCATTATTATTAAATCTGAGGTTGATACTCAAGAGTTTTCAGTCAAAGATAATAATAAGACTTCTATCACAAAATCCTCCTTGTAATAGGCAGCATATCCCAATGCTATGCTACTTTATACCGCTTGCATTTCAATACGTTGTGCAACAAGTTGTTGCACAATGTGTTGAAATGTAAGTGGTGTGCATCAAAGCGTGACAGAATACGGACGCAAGTCTTTGGCAATCAAAGTTGCAATGGAGTTTGTAATTAGCTTTGCCCTTTGTTGCGCTCAGCCATCTCATGTTATGTGCGCGCCATTGACTGTCCGGGTGCTACCTTTCCGCAATTGTGAGTTCCGCCTCTTGCGTTCCGTCAACATTACTTTGTCAATTAACATTTAGAAAATCGATTTTTGACTTTTGTAAATTGATTCAGAATCATCCACGTCCGCATCACGATGCATCTAAGAATCGATTATTTCTCCCACCCCTAGTAATTTGAACACTGGTTCACAAGAGTCCTTAATTTTGAACATTCCCAATGTAAGGACTGAATTGGGGAAGACTGCTTTTCAGGTCTCTGCCCCTCAAAAGTGGAATGACGTACAGCGTGCTTTTGAGCTAAATCATCTTTCATTTGATAGTTTCAAGTGCCTATTGTTCAATGTTCTACCGTCTGTCTGTAATTGTAATTTAAGATCACATTGTGTATGTGTTTTCATGTATTTTGTACATCATGGCGTCACTGGAAAAGACAGCTTGCTCTCAATTGATCTTCCCTGAATAAATAAAGAATTCATTCATTCATTCAAATTCAGTCCACTGAAAAATATGTGATTGGTGAGGTTCAGAGTACACATACAGGAATTCACAACAATGCTTACGTTTAGCTCAGAGGGCCCAGACTTAACTTTCATACCATAGTATTTGAAGTACAACCATTTTTCATGGTGCCATGAGCTTGATGATAGACATTTCAACGTGATTTTTTTTCATGAAAAACCACGACATGAACTGGTAAAAGATCTGGATTTTGGGAGACATGGCATGGAATGATCTCTAAGTTAATATAGCAATAAGTTCCTGAATTTTCCACAATGATGCTAGACACACACACACACACAGTACTTACTGGCTCTCAGAATGTTCTCATTACTGCCACATCGTGACTGAACCTGCAGAGACAAATATAGTCTTGTTTGATGCAAATGTATGGAAGAAATTATTTCAGGGTTTCCTCTACATGTAATTGACTGTGGCGCACTGCCACAGCAAAATATTTAGTGTTTCCCATACATTGATTAATATTTCTGCCTTTCCGACGCATAACGACATTTCAGTCAGTCTCTTCTGTTTTCATTACTTTTAATGACTTCAGTAATGCTAATTCAGGGCTGTATTAGTGAAAATACTAATAATATGAATCTGTTTTCGAACCAGGAGCTGTGCGCTTCACGTGCTCGGAGGCTCCTCCACTCGCACACACATAGACACACACACACGGTGACAGATGGAGGGTCTGTGTGTCGCTCCGAAGCAGCCATGAATTAGTTACAAAATGACAAAAATGTCGTCTATGACTGACTGTTACGGTGAGCTGAAGAGTATCAGAAAGATCTAGTTTGTTATTGTATATTCACAAAAACTTGGATTTCATGTAAAACTGTTGGCATAAATGAACCCACTGTTAGAGAAAGGAAATATTTTACCGTCATCTTCCATCACAGTCTTTGACGTTAACTAGCATGATGGATATTTAGCTTGACAATTAGCTAGAGGATTAAAACCGTCACTTAGATCAGAGTCCTGCACGGGTCTTATTTTGCAAACCTGCACCCGCCCGAACCAGCCATGCTTAAAACCGCATCCGACCCGTTTTCCGACAGTAGCACAAATAACATTATATCCCCGAGCCGACCCGCTACAAATTCATACCGATGCCCGAAGGAAAATTGTACGGATGCAATTTTTAAATTGAAAGTAAGCCTGCGTGGGGAATGGGAGTTCTGGGAGGGCCCACACATGCATGAATGAGCTCATATGAAACATAAATGCTTATAATTTCTGTCACTAATGATGACTGATGATAAGTGACGCCTTGAAAATGGCAATCATAAAACCCGGCCCATCTCTCCAGGTGTCCCGTGCAGGACTCTGACTTAGAAACTCCTCTCTTGAAACAAATAATAAAAATAGTATTCCATTACAATAGTAGATGAATCTTCATTCCAAGCCCATGCAGAGGAGTTCATGATGGCTGTGTGAGAGCATTGTAACCAGAGAAAAAGAAATGAAATTCCCTAAGAGGCCTATGACATAAAGTATAAATATTACAGTATGATGACCCAAAAGATGTAGCAATCTTCCTTTTTTTTTAAAGCTGTCTCTTTATCTGGATTTGAAATTTAAAAAAAACAAAACAAAAAAAAAACTGCTTGCCATTAGAGTAAAAACGAACACCATAAATTAATAAATAAACCCAGTATCTAAGTTAAGGCCAGTCAACCAAAAAGGCCAATTAAATAAAAAAGGAATAGCTTAGGAGATGACAGGAACCGGGATAAGAGAGAACCCTGAGCCACTGCAGCGAGGACAACGCCTCTGTGCATGGGACGCATGCCCTAGTGACTGAACTACCGCTGCACCTGATAATGTTATTTCTTTTACAGAAGACTAACTTGGAGCAGCACAATGGTGAGTGAGACAGGACTCTGTTGTTGTTGGATTAATGGCAAAAGTAATTTGAAAATTAACATTCTGCTGAATTTACAGGACTAAAGGCAAATATGCATCAACAGCAGATTAAAATGATAGCAAATCATTACTAAAATATGATAAAAAACATTTGACTTAAGAAAAATAAGGCTAGTAAATCTGGTTATATAAATAAAGGCCTGGCTCTCTTTGCAGTTGATGTAAGTAAAGGGCACTGTTTGAGAATTTGACAGTTTCAGCATTATTTGATTCTTTAATATATTTTTTTTTTCTACTGTCAATCGTTGAGAGATTAATTGGGACAATTTATTTCTCTGTCTGTCTCTCTTTCTCTGTCTCTATGAATGTACATTATGAAAAAGTTAGTGTGTACCTTGGGTGTCGGGCATGAGGCGGTGGAAAGGCGGGAGGTTGCCTGTGTTGCCCGTGGGGACTCAGAGGGGGTGGAACTTAAAGAGGCTGAATCTCGAGGAAGCACCTGAACGCCTCGAGAAATGATCGAGTCCGGGATCTACATGCACAAATTCACACACAGACACACGATGCATTTTGTTTAGTTGATTTTCTGTCAACTGAGATGTAATCACTTTTCATATATGCTACATTTATTACTGGTGTGGTATTCAGCTTTCATGGTGAACTTCCTCCATTAGGTAAGACTGCTTCAGCTTTAGCTACTACTTTAGCATTTTGCTTAGTAGCACACTGAGATTATGTGTATATTTGTCTTTAACACAGTCTAAAATTGCACCAATCAAATTACTGAGATAGACTTGATTTAACTGCAATGCAAGTACCTATTTGACTTTCAATGCACTGTACATATATACAGTATATACATATTACAGTAGTTGTGGAGGAATAATGTCTTTCCACTGCTGGTCTTCTTTAGCATAAGATTTTTGAATTCTTCCCAACATCACGTGTCACACATTCACAAGGGATCAACAAAATCATGCAATGCATTGAACTCAAATGTACTGACCAAATCCCTGACCAGAAGTTTACCTCCAGACTCAATTTGATCTTACTCTTTCATTCAAAGGCATTATTAGCAATTTACAGCTTTTAGCTGTTTACTCATTTATCAGGGCCATCCATGTCCAACAAGGAAGAAATTGGAAATGAATCTGTCCATGTATATCCAAGTGTACAGCATAATTAAGATTAACCAGGAACATGGGGATGCTTTGTGCATCTATGGGCTGATCACTGAACTGCCAAGTTGATTTGCTTTAAAGTAAATAGCCAACACACCTACAAACTACTGCTTTCAACTACTAATGATAGACCTACAACTGAAAACGGCCCCGGTTTTTACACGTGGTTTAACTAATCCAGGCTAACATGATGTTAACCATAATAACACATCTAAAACATTTGTCTCAGTAGCTAATACTGAACGGTTTGCCAACTCCCTAGATTTAGAGGAAAAATCAGAGCTCATGGTAAATATCATCTTTGTGGCTTTGCCATCTTTTTAGGCAGTGACATAACCAATGTTCAGATCTGTCAGTCAACACTAAAACCTATGTTGGTGGACTGTTTCAAAACACTTTTGCACTCTGACTCTTGATATTAAAACATCCATGGTCATGTCACACACACAATGATAGATAGATAGATAGATAGATACTTTATTGATCCCGGAGGAAATTCTAGCATCCAATAGCAGTAACAAACATTGAACATACATTGAACATACATGCAATATCAAAGAAACAGTAGAAATAAAAATATGGAATAAAATAAAAAATGTTTTGTACAACTGTATAAAAATATAAAGTGATATTAAAAATGTAAAGTGACAAGAGTATTCAGGGGACAGGGGACGGTGTACAATTAAATTAAATTGGGCTATAAAAGATGAGTGCTTTTTGAGTGCATATGTCCATTGTCTATTGTGCTTCCTGACATCACTGTGAGCTGTTGTACAGCCTGATGGCCAGGGGGACGAAAGAGTTATTGTGTCTGTTGGTGGAGCAGGATTGAGACAGCAGTCTGCCACTGAACACGCTCCTCTGCCTGCTGAAGGTGTTGTGCAGAGGGTGGTGGGTGTTGTCCAGTATGGACAGCAGTTTGTCCAGGGTCCTTCTCTCTGCCACAGTCACCAGAGAGTCCAGCTCTGTGCCCACCACTGAGCCAGCTCTCCTCACAAGTCTGTCCAGTTGGGCAGCGTCCCTCTTCTTGCTGCTTCCTCCCCAGCAAACCACAGCGTAGAAGAGGACGCTGGCCACCACAGACTGGTAAAACATCTGCAGCAGTTTTTTGCATATGTTGAAGGACCCCA
>JARJLU010012906.1:0-20026 GCA_030272975.1 Sparidentex hasta | reverse complement strand
TTTTTTTTTCAGTTTTGTATTTGATATTTTGATATTAAGTTCCATACTGTGTATCACAGACTGGGTCTATAAAAATGCAATACTGGGGCTTACGTTTTCATGGTTTTACTTCATTGAGCCACTGGGTGCTGTATAGAAATCAGTGGAGGATCGTCTCTGCATTGTCCTAGTCTATAAAAAAATCAGCAGATCAGCAAATCATAGGCTTATGCTATGCTATGCTATGGTTGTCCAACTCTTCAAAACAAGTGTGGGGATACTTGCCACGGACACATAGTCACATGACCAGGTGATTGCCTGCGGTCATGTGACCAGGTGTCAATCAGGAAGTGATAAAGTGCTGCTTGTCTCAGTGGAGAGCCCTTTTGACTTGGCTGCAGCACCTGGTGCGTACTCTCCCTCTCATACAGGGTGAAAGCTAGACATAGCTCAGGTTTGTGCTAGTCTTTTGTTTGTGTCTCACTTATGTAACCATGTGTCTGTGTGCTGCCAGCGCTCTTTGTGCTGCGTATATTAACCTGTGTGGAGATGGTAACATTACCTGAAAGATATTTTAAGTATATTTTATTTACTTGTTTCAGTTCAGGACTGACGTGATCACTGACGGATGCTGTGGCACAGATACTGGTAAACAATATACATGTGTTTATCTGTAATTTTTAATGTATTTTTATATTCTGGTATTTCTAACTTTGTTTTCTTATTAGTAGTTGATGCACTGGGTTTCTCCCTCTGCTCCTGCATTATTTAATTACTGGAGTTGGTGTACCCTTGCAAAGTAGGCTTACACTTTTATTATATGTTTTAGTGTTTTACCTATGTGCAATATGTTGAACCTTGGGATGGCAACTAATGCATTCTGTGTTTTCTTTAAAGGACCAGGCCAGCCACTGTTTTCTGCTGTTGATTTACTTTTTGCTGTTTATTTGATTTGTAGGCTTGAGGCAATTAGGGTATATTTTCTACTATACTTGATGTACTGGGTAGTAGTATTCATTTGGATGGTGATGTCATTAAATGTGTCTGTTCTCTCTGGCCGGGTCCGCACTGACACACAGCCTCCTCCTGTGGTGGGACTGCACAGGTGACACTCAGTAGTGGTGTGTATATTCGGTTGTGACACTGCATGTATTTCATTGCGATCAATCATATGTAAATAGAGGTTAAGTGTGTAGTGCATGCATGTGGTGGTAGAATTGCTGTCTCCCTCTTTTGTCTCCCACAGTCATTTTATTGTTGCTGTGTATAGCTGACCCGCCCTCATTGTGAAGAGAACTGATTGACTTTACCCACCCAGTGAGACTGTTGTTATGTTTATTGCCTCATGCCTATGTTTTAGTGAAATTTGATCTGTATATTGTAATAAAGCCAACTTAACTTTTGCACAGGATACGCCTCTGGTAAATTGTTCTGTTCGGGGAAGTCAGAGTGGGTCACCAATTGCATTGTAGATATTGAAGGTTTTAGGGTTCCTCCTGCCCCTTAATTGGAGGTGGCGTTGTCAGGCATTTTTATAGGTAGTCTTAGAGCCAGGCACTACACAAGTTTTTTCTGAACTTAATGTGATTGAACATGCACATAAGTGGAGAGAGAAGTGGAGCAAATATGTTTAGAAAATTGTATTTACATCTCTTGACCTCTCGCAACTCAACTATCACCTCTGATTCAGCAGATAAACAGTCTTTTTTGTCAAGGCTTCATGTTCTAAATACATTTGACATTGAGTTAAGACAGTAGATTTATCCTCAAAAGTGACCTAGGACAGCAGCGAATGTACAGTACACATATTGAATAAGACCACAGGTGAGAAATCTATGTGGACCTTATTAAATGGACTACTTTTTTGAAAACAAAATATGTCAAATTCATACCTTTTTACAGCCTATATCATCTACTCATTGCATATGAGACAGGTGCGATATACGATGCTAATCATACCAACCATAAAGGAAGTGATTCATTCTAGTTGTTGAATTTCATGAGAAGAAAAACAGATAAACAACATGGCTTCAACACCAAGATTATTTTGGCCAGATCCACAAAGAATGAATTGCACTTGCTAATTGCACCATAAGTGTGCATGCATTTGCACCCACAATCTGCCCCGTTTAATGCCGTCTAATTAAGTAAGCCATATTTAAGAACACAGATTGGTCTATAATTGCATTGCAAAGAGCACAAATGTCCTACATTGCGTGTCTTTAATTAGCAGAAGTGTGTACAAAAAAAAGCTCTCCACAATCACAAACCTACTTGTACTATTATAGTATTTTACATCTATAACATTACATACAGACATTTCCTTTAAAGTACAACTATTAAAGTGACTCAGGCAAGTTTGATACATGTTAGAATAATGTCTGAATCATACATGAATGCTGTTCAGGTGTCACTGTAGGTATGGATTTCGTGAAAACATCAATACTGATTTCTGTTTGTTGCTCACAGCTGGTTGCAGCATCACAAGGCAGTTGAAACTACCTACGTCTCCAAACTGTGAAAGATGCTGATGTGCGTGTTTACGCACGGTGCTGAGGTAGCTTTATGAACATGATCGGCCAGGATCTGATGATAGTTACAGTATGTATTGATAACAGAAATATGGCAGAAGATAAATTACCTTCATTGGCCTCTCATCTGTGGGCTTGAAGTCCGATGATGCATCAGAGAGAAGTATTATGTCTTTAGCCTTAGAGGTTGTGTAGATGCGCAACATACGTAGCTTAGTCTGCTCATACAGCTGGCTCACTGTGACTTCATTGAATACTTCATTGTGACTGTAATCACGAATTTCAAACTCTAAGTCTTCCACTGGCCCTTTGGATGAATATCCATTTGGAAAAAACGCCCGTCTCCACCAGTTCACCCATAGTTACTGATTTCTGGACTGACAGGTGCCGTCCATTTGTTGTTTTGATCTGGAGCCATCCCATTTCAACCCGCCGGGTGGTTTTGACTGCATGCCAACAATACTGCAGCCTTCTGTGTCTCTGTTGGCAGGAGTTTTCTGTTGTTCCCCGAGCCTGTCTCTTACTCTCTGCTCCTCTGGACTTCTCAGTTGTCACAGTTCTTTGAAGACAGAATGCTCTGAGTGCAAGTCGGGCCCCATATCTGACGATATACTGTCCTAACTCCTTATCTGTCATAACACCTATGATGTTGATGTTGATCTGTAACAAGCAAGGCAAATGTCTAAAACTTTGAAAAATTATATTAACATAGCAGGTAAGGAAGCTAGCAACATTATACATGTATTGATTACTTTACATGGCTATAGTTAACATTCATCTTTACCTTATCATCTGTCAGTTGGTTGATGATACTATCTAGTATATTTCGCGTTTTCAGGAAAGAGAATAAGTCCACTTCCGCAGCCATTCTTTGAGGGTAATGATCTTAATGAGCCTAGAGGCATACGCACAGGAAGCACAACTGCCTGTGTTAAACCTAAGGTTTCTCGTGCTCACGAGAAAACTTCCTCGTGCTCATGAGATACCTTTCACGTGAGCACGAGAAACGTTTTATTTTTATTTTACCCCATGTCCCTTTAGGGGCTCCATACAGTAGTGCTAATTAGGGCGATATGTAGCTTTGGAGGAGAAATTCTAATTAAGAATTAAAAAATAAATATTTATAATATAATATATTATATTT
This sequence comes from Sparidentex hasta, assembly GCA_030272975.1. NCBI lineage: Eukaryota > Metazoa > Chordata > Actinopteri > Spariformes > Sparidae > Sparidentex > Sparidentex hasta. The sequence goes on along the minus strand of JARJLU010012906.1, from coordinate 16,372 downwards.
ATATACATTATAATATATATTTAATATTTACATTTTTTTCCATCAGTTATTGAACAAGCTGTTCTCTGAGGAAAATAAGGTTCTAGACCACTGTTTAAAGCTGGAAAGATGGCAGGGTCCACCACATATAAACAGAGTAAAACAGTATGAAATGATGTTGTCCTTTAAGGTCAGTTTGTTGATTCAGTTTATTTCGGCAGAAGAAAAATCAGACCCCCCCCTTCTGATTAAAATTTCCTCCCCAACACTACATAGTGCACCTTTACTGACCATATTCGCCAAAAGGTCCCTACAAACAAGTTTTTGAACAAAATGAAATTTATCAAAGAACACATGCACTGTATATTTCGTCTTCGTCAGCCATATAAATTAATCTTGACATATAGGTGTGTGTGGTCATGTGTTCACTGTCTTAGGTTTCACAGTCAAGGAAAAAGAAGAGAACAAAAGGAATGATAAAACTTTCCAACTAATTTCTGTTTTTTTACCAAAAATACTTACCTATTTGAATTCTTATCTTGTATAAAATAAAATTCAGATACATTACGATTAAGTGAATGCGATATCAGAATGTGAGCAGCGATAGAAGGAGTGACTGAAGGAGAGACAAAGAAAAGCAAAGACTAGAGAGAGATATGTATTATTTTATAACTGAATTGAAACTAACTAAAAATAATTTGCTTTTTTGCATCACAGTCTGTCCTGAGTGAATCCTTGTTAAGTCCTTTTCCACGACTTTACAATAAGGACAGCAGAGAACATACATGATGCTTTATATCTCTGCTGTAGTTTATGTGGTCACCTAGGGATACAAATACTTGAGTCTTGAAAGCTTGACATTTTGTGAAATCAAATAGAATCAGTATCTGAAATACAACTACAGGAAAAAAAATGTATGTAAGTATACAAATGTATGACATTTCTATGATTAAGATACACTCAAGTGACAGGAGCTTTGCAGAGATGGGTGTGTATTCCATTTATCTACCACATGCAGTTAGAAATATTAATGCACCAGGATGGTGTCAATAATGACCCAGACATTGAGTTGAACCGGTCACATGCAGCAGGGCATTAGCCTGGCATGATGTTGTGGGTGGGCCTATTGGGCCTGGGCCAACTAACTTGTAAATCAAATCAAATCAAATCAAATCAACTTTATTTATAGAGCACTTTTCATACACGCATGTGCAGCACAAAGTGCTTTACACAAGAAAAACAGAAGCATAATAAAGAATAAAGAAAGCCCCTCGCTCCCACCCTCCATACCACATACCCATACACACACACATCCACACACACACAGACATGGCAAGGCACTGAGGATTGCCCAGGCCCCCCGACCCTGGCAGACAACAGCAGCAGCAGCACAGTCACAGCTCCCGGTGTGGAGGGCCACCCTGGGGAAACTCTGGAGTTAAACCTTAAAAACTAAAAACATAAGATAGGATAAAAACCCTGACAAAAGATAAGTAAATGGAGTGAACAGTTAAAAGGATAAAAATACAAAAGATAATAAATAAACTAAAATAGTACCGAAGATAAATAAAACAGAGAAAATTATTTAAGATTAAAATCATCTTAAAAAACAAGATAGAAGCAACAACATGAAATACCACATAAGAACAGAATAAGAATTTAAAATATTAGTTAAAAGCCTGATTAGAAAGGTGTGTCTTGTGTCTCTGTAGACCTGAGGCTCTCCGGCAGGCGGTTCCACAAGTGGGGGGCCATAGTGGCTAAATGCCGCCTCACCATGGGTTTTAGTTCTTGGTTTTGGTATGAATAAAAGGCCAGTGCCGGAGGACCTCAGGGGCCGCGAGGGTTGATATGGTAAAAGCAGGTCAGATAAGTAGGAGGGTGCAAGGCCGTTAAGACATTTAAAAACCAGTAAAAGAATCTTAAAATCGATCCTGAAGCGGACGGGGAGCCAATGCAGTGACTCTAAAACAGGTGTAATGTGCTCCCGCCCTCTGGTCCTCGTCAGCAGGCATGCCGTTGAGTTTTGTAATAATTAGAGATTTAGAATACTCTTTTTGGGAAGACCAGAGAGCAGGGCATTACAATAATCTAAGCGATAGGAAATAAAAGCATGTATTAGCACCTCCGTACTGGCCTGGGAGAGAAACGGGACACTGGCTATGTTCTTACGATGATAAAAACCTATTCTCATCATATTTCTGATATGTGGAATAAAATTCAGCTCAGAATCAAAAATCACACCCAGATTTTTTACCCATTGTGTTGGTTTAAGATCTTGTAGTTTTGGTAAAAGTTTCTCTCTCTGGCCTTCAGGACCTATAATTAAGAACTTGGTTTTGTCCTGGTTGAGCTGTAGAAAATTCACTGCCATCCATGACTTGATGTCTATAATGCAGTTAAAAAGGGCATCAATTTGCCCTGTGTCCTCAGGAGACACGGCAATGTACAGTTGTGTATCATCAGCATAACTATGGAAGCTGATGCCGTGTCTCCTGATGACAACCCCCAGAGGAAGCATGTAAAATTTAAAAAGAAGACCACCTAAAATTGACCCTTGGGGAACCCCACATCCAATTTCATGGGTTCCTGAGGAACATGTATCCATACTTACGTTAAAACATCGGTCTGGGAGGTAGGAACAAAACCAGTTGAGGACAGTACCAGAGAGGCCGACTAGATGGCTGAGTCTGTTTAATAAGTGGTGGTGGTCTACTGTATCAAAAGCGGCGCTTAGATCCATTAGAACCAGCACTGTGAGCTTTTTGTCAACTAAATTCCATCTGATGTCGTTTAAAATCTTTAAAAGTGCTGTCTCGGTACTGTGGTTTCTCCTAAAACCAGACTGATGTTTCTCTAAGATGTTGTTTCTGCTTAAAAAAATAATTAACTTAAAAATGGTAAGTTGGATACGGGTCAGTTGTTATTAAAGACACTGGGTCTAAGTTGCTCTTCTTAAAAAGGGGCTTCATCACCGCCGTTTTGAAGGCGGTGGGAAAGACACCCGTCTGAAGAGAGCAGTTCATGATGTTTAAAAACTGTTCCTGATGTGGGAATTGGCTCTAAAAGGCAGATTGTTGGGTTTACTTGGGAGAATATTCTACCAAGTGTCCTTGCATCAACCAGGGCAAAACTCTCCAGTGTTTCCTCAGGCAAGGACAACAGTTCAGGTGTGTTAATAGATAAAAATTGATGGGATAAGAGGCAGGATCTGATGTCCTTGATTTTGGTTCTGAAGTGGTCTGCAAAGTTCTCGCAAAGATCATCTGTGGGTGTCTTAAAAACTTTATTAGAGTAAAGGTAGGGAAGAGGAACCGGGGGTTGTTTTTATGGTTGGTGATGAGTTGTGAGAAATGGGAAATTTGTGCCTTTTTGATTGCATTATTGTACAACTGGCCAATCCTAAACTACCAGGAGAACATATAGTTCCTTTATTGCATTTTTTATATTGAAATGAGCATTTGAATACACAATCAAGACTAAAAAAGTCTTGACTGGGAAATCAATTATAATCTGGACCAATAATCACAGGTCATTTTATAATGACCCAAGCCTGTTAACCCTGTATGCTCATATCAAGCTATATAGTATGTTTAAGCAGCAGATGACAGAATATTGGCAAGATAGGAAGAGAAGCCATCCACAGCATGATATCAGTCATTTCTGTTTTAGCAAGTACCATTTGGACACTGTAAGAGGAAGGAAAACAATATTAAAGGTCCCATATTATGAAAAACACGTTTTCTCTGCTCTCTACATATACAACCTGGTCTCTGCAGCCCACCCACTGGTAAAATGGCACTCCTACAGGCTGTTCAGATTCAGCTCCTCTCGTTACGTGACAAAAGGAGAGATTTTCATAGGCTGGCCTCCTCTGCGCAATGATAGATGATATCCGAGAGGGGGGCGTTCATCCCTGAGGTGAAGTTTGGTGTGTCCAGCAGTAAGACTTTGCAGGATTTCGCAATGTTGTCGCTCAGAGCTAGACATGCAAATTACTCTGTTGTTGGTTGTAAAAATCAACATAAGTGCCTATATTTTGTCCCAGCTACAGACCAACAGAAGAGACAGTGGTTGTGTTTCATTTTTAACGACAATGTCTTGGCTACGGTTCAAATAAGTTTGTTTGTGTGTATTAACCACTTCACATCGGACTGCTTCTGTAACGAGGGTCAGTACAAAGCTGGCTTTGCCTTCGTAAAAGGATCAGTCCCAATCATACAGGACCCAGCAACTGCGCCCGAGCCACAGGTAAGTGTCGCCACAGTTTGATAGTATTTACAGTTGCTGAACAACTATAAGTTACCTTTACCATTAGCAGGAGCTAGCATAAGTAACATTTTCAGACATACTAACGATTCTGAAACATCCTGCTGCAGCCACAGAGTCTGTATCTCTTCAGGGGCCTCTCCTTCTGGGTCCAATTCTGGGTCCAACTGATACAATTGAATGACAACATCTCGCCAAGCCATAGTGATACATCCACCATAAACATTAGCATATGCTACCTCTAGCATAAGCGGCATCTTCTCCCTGAGAGGGATGTGTAGCAGGCAAGGCAGGTGTTGACAGACGCTGCTCATTAGCATTTAAACGGTGCAGGCACAGAAACAGCCTGCTCTCAGTAAAGCTCAGTAGAGCAACTTTTAGACAGCTGAAATTAGGGACCAAAGATGGGTTTGGAGCAAGTCATTTCGAATGCAGTGTTGTACACTTCAATACAGTGAAATTGATGAAAAACAGTATAATATGGGGCCTTTAACCTCTGTAATTACAAGGCAGAGTCAAAATTACATTGGCCCATCCAAAACTGAAATACTGGCTCTGTGCCTGCGACTACCATCAAATAAGGAAGTAGGCATTTTCCTCTATTCCTTCTTCCTTTCCTGCTAATTGGCCAATGGGGGTTCTAAGTTGTTTTTTCTCGATTGTTGGCTGGTGAGTTCTATCACTGATCATGAGGTTGGAGTATGTCTTAATATTTTGACATTTTAATAACTAAAATGACTTTGGTAATTTACCTAATGCATTCAGTTTCACCACTTCAGTTCATTTCCAGTCCAAAGAGTGATTAAGTAAACTGTATATGTGTCCCATCAGGAGAATGTGTATGATTAATCAATGTGCAGTAGTCACTATATTGTGTGTTTTTGAAAGTTGAGATATAAATTGATAATAAAATATAATTATATAACTGCTTATTAGATTGGGTTGCTTGTTTTAGTTTGTTGTATTTTATCAAAAAGTATAAATAGCATCTTCAAAGACACGTGACACTATTAGCAAAACTAACGCTAGGATGAATTATTTAATGCATTATAAGCAAACCCCAGTGTGAATGAAACAACACTCAGTTTGCATTGGACCTGTAAGAGGCTAAAGCTGATCAGACCATTAGTATTTTTTCATGTTTCGTTCTTGGCACTTCTAAGCAGCTGCTATCCACATTGTTGTTCAGGCTTTCTGCTTATACATACAGACTATTCTGCCCATGTCTCAGCTCTTGTCAGATGTAGTGCAACACTCACCAGCATCTGGCTTAGCCACGTAGCCCAGGAACAGGCTGATTTATGACTACAAAGACATGATCACTGTTCGATCGTGTTTTTCCTCTGTCTCCCTGTGTCGGTCCACTGGTAGATTTATTGCTGCTAGTGCAGTTCCAGGACAGCAAAGAGCTGCTAGCTTATGTTTTCATCACAGACAGGAAGGAAGGAGGAAATTGAATGAGGTGAGCGCTGAGCATTATGTGAATGAAAAAAAAGTCCTATTACTAGTGATGAGTCTAAGACGTAGAAAACCTAGATGGAGACCAAGGAGGCAGCTAATGCTGCCTGATGACATATACTGTTCAAAAATTATTTTCCCATCTTTACGCTTGGGATGTTTTTTAAAACTGTTCCTCAATTTTATAAACAATGCAAATTAAAACACATACATCAAACACTACAATGGATACTGCAAAAAAAGTCAAAACTCCAGACTCTTCACTTCTATTACAGAAACAGTGAGCTGTGGTATCAGTGTGCTTAAAGAACTGATGCAACTGCTCAATGCTGATATCAGCTAACCAGCCAACCAACTAACCAACCAAACAAACAAACAAACAAACAAACAAACCAACAAACAAACAAACAAACATAGTGTTCCCCCTAATTCAGCACCATTTCCAAATGTGTCACAATTTAATCTCTGGCCATTAACACAAAAAACATATCAACATACAAAAACATATTTGCTACACATTGTGGCCTGACAAAGTTTGGAATAGATGACCATAGTATAAGAAATGAAAATGGAAGTGTGCAATATTAATTTCAGCTAACAGTAACATTTTTCACTTTTGTGTCTTACCTGTAATCATGGCATCACATCAGGATGATTAAATCAAGTAATGATAAGATTTAGAACAATACAACAATAAAAGGACTTATAGACTTAAAAAACACATAAAAGCAGCTCTGTAAAAGCAGGTTTTAAGAAGTGATTTAAAATAATTCCAAAGTCAAGGGGCCCTGACAACAAACCTTTGCATTTGAGCCTCAACTTTGAAAATGACCAGAAGGGCCCTACCCAAGGATCTAAGACTACGGCTAGGCTCATTTGGGTCAACAGTTCTACTGTGTTACTTGGGTCAATACTCAGATGAGCTTTAAAAGTAATCAGCAAAATCTTAAAAATCAATTCTTAATTGGACAGGGAGCCAATGAAGAAAAGCCAGGACAGGAGTGATGTGATGCTATCTGTTAAAACCAGCAAGAAGCCTCGATGCTGCATTCTGTACTAAGTGTACTTTCAGTGTGACTAATGTTCGGGTGTGGGGAGTTAAAAGCTTTCATTGCTCAGATTTTTCTTTCTGTTTAAGAAGACTCCTTCTCAAAAGACCCGCCCTACTATATATATATATATATATATATATATATATATATATATATATATATATATATATATATATATACAAAGTTGACAAAGTCAAAGTCAGTACTACTATTATTTCAAAATATTATATAAGCCCACAGCAACATAACTTCACAGCAAAGACTATTAAATAACGGAGAGGCCTTTTTCCTGGGTTCCTGGCTCGTTGCACTGTACCTGTCCTCTGTGAGGGAGGTGGGTCGAGAGGCGAGCTGCCTGAAACTGACCCCACTGAGACCGGAAGACCAAGAGAGAAATTTACTGAGACTGTTGCAGAATTACAAGGTCCAAAAGACCGGCACCCAGTGCAAGAAAAGAAGGAAAGAAGAGGAGAAAATCGTGAAGAAGATACAGGTACAGTAATGTTAATGTGATGAAGCTAAAGGAAATTAATAGTTTAACAATCATAGTTACCGTTGTTGGAGAAGAGTGTTAACTTGCTAGCTTACTTCGGACGATAGCAGCATTGTTTAATAATCAATAAATAGCTGAGTCAATATGTGTTCATGTTACTCCACCTTGAATTCATCAGGGACAGTTGGAAAGTTAACGTTAGGCCTGTTCAGGTGTTTTACCTGTTGACTGTGTTTTCCTGCTTGTATCAGTTAAAATGCTATTAGTTTTCCACCCCCTTTGTAATAGGGTCATTGTAAGCCTTTGGCTTATTGTGTCACAGTTGATGTTTGTTAAAGTTTACATCAGTGTTAAAGTGCAGTTAAAGTGTATTACTGTTAATACTCCACACCTCAGCTTTTCAATATTATTCATAGGCAAAATATATACACCGTACTTGCACTCTGGTTAGACTAAATTGCACTGCAATGACAATAAAGTTGAATGAATCTCATCACATTTTCATTATTAATATTAGTCTTATGTATAGCACACGTCAAACATGTTTTTTTAATTAAAATGTAACATGCAGTGGTCACATATACTTCTCTTCTCTCTTCAGATGCACTTTTAAAATATTTAAAAAAGCAGTTACACATTTCCCAAAAACAAAGATGGGAGAGTGTCAACATGACTTTTGTTACAGAGTCTGAGTCAGTGCTGACAAAATCAAAAGAAGCTGCCTGATGTACTCAAACAGAAATGATAGCTTGCACTGCTTCTGCTGCTTAAAGAATACAGACTTAACGGTAATAAGGAAGGACTAAAAGACTAGAAAGATGCAAGCCACTTGCTGAAGGTTCATGAGGAGGATAGCCGGGAGCACAATACCCACATGGCAACATGGAAGGAGTTGGAGGTCATTTTGCAAAGCGGCTGACAATAGATAAGCAAGAGATGGCACTTGCTGAGGCTAAGAGTTTTTATTTGGTAATCTCTCGTGTGGCATTGAAAAAACGAAGTGACTAGGCGGTGACACAGTTTGACAATTTAAGTAAACATACTTAAACATAAGGACAGAAGGATCAAACCACCAACTAACAGACTACTGGATTACCTGCTCTACCTTCTGAGTCAAAGTCACTCTGAGATCCTCTTGGGATCAAGAATGTCTGTGCAAAATGCAATGGCAATCCATCCAACAGTTGTTATTTCTATTTCTATTTCTGTCTGGACCAGAATAGTTTTCCAAGTGAGCAGCCAACCAACAGACTGACAAGATGCCACTAGCATGGCTAAGAATGTAGACGCATTCATACAATCAAGGCCTTGATTGGATTCAAAGATTAAAAAGACTGTTTGATTGGAAATGTAGCTTCATTCCCTTCACAGTGACATATCTTGAAAAGTTGTTTTTTTTTTCCAGATTGCAGTTGAACTGTCAGGTGTCTCAGACTCATTTGGCTATGTCAACACCAATGTGTTCTCAGTATGTCTTCATGTCTACCTTCTGAAATTACAGTACAATTTTCTTGTCAATATTTTGTAGTGTGTCAGTGGTGAGCAAACATGTTTCCAACAAACAGTGTTTGTAGTTAGCTGTAGCTAAGTTGATATACTCTGTTGATAAGAGAATGTGTGTGTGTGTGTGTGTGTGTGTGTGTGTGTGTGTGTGTGTGTCAGCTCAAGCCATCTGCTAACCAGCTGTGGAATGATGTCTCACATTGTTCCTCTGACTCTGTCTCTTTGTTGCTCTTTCACTCTCTCAGTGACCCCCCCTCAGCTAAGTGGTGCAGAGATGTCTTATGGGTTACAAATAACTCTCTGAGGAAGTTAGCTCAATGGCAAATTATTCATTTCACTTCTGACACACACATATGTATACGCACTCGTGGTTCATCACAATCCAGACCCAGCAATCCAGCAGGACAAGGTAAAATGTAAATGTATTGTTATTATTTTTTTTAAGTATCCTTAGTAGCCTCCACTTATGAAGACAGGAGTCTGTGTCTTTGCCTCCCTTTTTCTAAAATCAGCCAACAGTTATCCTGATGTGTGGGAGTATAGTGGAAACAAGAGTGGGCTGAGCACACAGCCCTGGAGAGCTCCAGTGTTGAGCACTAATATAGAGGAAGTGTTACTGCCATCCCAAACTCTCTGGGGTCTGCTGCTGTGAAGACAACCAGCATCCTGTCCCAGTGTTGCACTCACACCTAGAGTGTTTTGTTTTCCAGTCAGCTTCATGGGTGAGATCATGTTGAATGCTGAGCCGAAGTCAGTAAACATCATCCTGATTTACAGTAGCTATTCTTACTCTCCAGATATGTGAAGACTGAGTGAAGGGCAGTGGATATAGCATCATCTGTGGATATGCCGGTTTTGAAAGGATACTGGTGAAGGTCAAGGCTGGCAGGAATGTTGTCTTTGATGTGCTGGAGAACCAGTTTCTCGAAGCACTTCATCAGGATTAGGGTGAGAGACACATGGCAGTAATCATTAAGACACAGGACACAGCAGATATTTTAGGTACAGGAATGATGATGGCTTCCTTGAGGCAGGAGGCAACAGTCCCTTGTGAGAGTGAGATGTTAAAAATGTCAGTAACAGCATCAAGGCACTACCGGTCTATTAAGACGCGCACCTCCAGACTTCAGAGCACATGCCATCAAAGAACTGAACTTTACCAAAACTGGCTATGAGCAATACTCCCCTGTGCAATATTTTATATTTTCTTGTTATAACTTTTACTGTTGTGGCAGATAGGGGCTGGTCCTCTGGAGATGGAGTACTGATGTTGTTGTCCTGAGTGGCAGCATCTCTACACAGTTCCCAGTCTGTACACTCACAAAAGTCCTGTATGGCTGCTGTAGCTTCATCTGTCCACACTTTAACGAGTTAACTTTTAGTTGTTTGACCCTCTTTTTCAACTCTGAGTATGTAGGCAGGAGAATCAGAGAAATATGGTCTGATTGGCTAGAGCGATATTTGTATACATTGGTCCAGGATATGTCTTTCTCTGGTCAGGCTCTAAACATGCTGATGGAATTTATGTATAACAGTTAAAAGGTTCGTTTGATTAATATCACCAGATACTATGAAAATTGCATCCGGCTGTTTAGTCATGTTGCAGTGTCACTGGTCAGACAGTTTGCATCACCTAGGCGTGAAAAAGTTAACACATGGATATATGAAGATGTGGTACCAGCAGTTGGCCGTATTGATACATGAGTATAAAGAGTCAAAATTCCACATCAGGAGGCTGGAGGGTTCTTTCATAGTTCACCCCCACTGTGTTAACCCAATAGTTAATGGTGAGTGTTCAGAGGAAAGCACAACTAATATCTTTTCCTAAGCCTAACTAGGTAGTTTTGTCAACACAAAAGCGAGAATCAGCATGATATGGGTTGAACTGCAGCTTCAGTTTCCAGCCCAGACATCTCTGTCTCATGCCAATCTGTTGTAAATAGACTATTGGTAACAAAAGGGGCAGCATTTTACACAGGTGCAGCATCACCATCAAAGGCTTCATCAAAGGGAAGGAGATGACTTGAAGCAACAGTCCGATGGACAAAGCATAAGTTTCCATCCTGATCTGCCAGATATGCGGGACAGGTTTTGAGACCACCACAGTGGAAAAAACAGGTATCTACTTGTCAGAAAGCTTACGTTATCACCTGATGCCCTTGTTTGCAAGAACCAGAGGCTAAGCTTTGCTCTGTTAGTTGTACTGGTCACACTGATAGCTCTGATGAAAGTAAGACGAAAAGCCCATCAAAGACTGGATGAGCACCGCATTGCTGAGGAGTCCACTCTTCAAAATCGCCAATCTTGATTAGTCAGTTCTCTGATGATAGAAGCTATCTGCCTACCAAAGTCACATTTAGCATTCCATTACTGCCTTCACTAATTCACAATAGTTACAGTGTTCAGCAGCTTCATGATGTCACTGCAGTCAAGAATGAAACGCTTGTCAGGCCCCATTTAGATTGAATTAGACATTGGGGCGAAAATGCAAGTCTTTAATGTTAAGTAGGGTCGTGTGTTTAAGCTGCAGCAGTGCAGACAGCAGGAGGTGCAGAACAATTCTCGCGCATCAGAGCATTCGCTAACATTCACTAAGTTCAAGTCATTTGTTTGTCAAAATGTTTTCATGATTTGGGGACTGTTACATGGCTGGTTAGCTTGTATTGTCTCCTTCACATGCTATGAAATTATATTTACTGTTTGCTGACCAAAATGCTATTCATTCTGAATCTTGCCAGCATAATGTTAGCTTTCTGGCTAACAGTTGATACGAAAGGTTCACTGAACAAAGTGGACTAGTTTATCTCCCATTGCTAAGTCGTATCTTAGGTCCGACCTACTAACTGTAGTAGTAAGCAATGATTAAATAAGAACCTTATGTGATTGTAGTGATTGTTTCAGCTTGCCAAACTCTTGCTAGGGATACAAAGTTACTGCTTGTGAGAAAATATCAGAATCAGAGTTCCTTTATTTGTCCCACAAACAAGGACATTTCTTTGTCGCAGCAGCCAAAGGACACAATAAACAACAATAATAATAATAAACTAATATAAAAATAAGGTAAGAAATAAAATAGACTCTTACATTGTATATACATAATATTATACAATATGAACAGTGTAATTGTAAACAGTGTGACAGTTTGTTGTTGTTAATAAATGATAAATATGGGGATGAAAATTGCCCATTCAGTGCAAACCAAAATGAGAAATGGGTTATGTGTGGAGTTTTTATAGCATAGTGCACATGTGAGGTCTACTTGGGGCAAGCTGGTTGCAGAGTGTGACAGCAGCAGGAAGGATGGACCTCGATACCTCTCCTTCATACACTTTATATACATATACTATGATTTGAAAACATAGCGAACACATGAAGCTTTAATATGCAAATTATCTTAATGTTTCTTACTTTGTGGCCATGATATGAGGCGCCATTTAGCTCAGTTGGTAGAGCAGGCAACCTATGTACAGAGGCTTTGTCCTTGCTGCAGCAGCCCCAGGTTCGACTCCCGTCCTGGGGCCCTTTGCTGCATGTCACTCTCTCATCCTGTTTCCTGTCACATCTTCAGCTGAGCTATCAATAAAGCCATAAAGGCCAAAAAACTACTTTGAAGAAAAAAAAAAAGTGACCATTGGAGGGACCCCTACGAGGTGTCCATAATAAGGAATTAATGGATTTCACGGAGGCTGTGCATAGGACAGTTCAGGCTTCCCGGTCATACATTATTTCTGATAATGGACACCTCATAGGCTATTATCTTTTACATAAATTTATGTATGTTTTATAGCTCGATATCAATATTGTGACAATATTCCAGTAATAGTTTATGGTTATGTTCACAAAACATTAACACAAATAAATTAAGTCTGTAATGCCTTACTGTAAGACTGCCATTGTGACAAAGGAAATTCATTCAAAGTTACAATGAAATTACATTTTAAAAACATTGTTGTGTCTGAAAACTTGTTACAAAGCTGTTATTTACAAATGAAATATGTTGCTTTCTTCTAATGTCTGGTATTTTAAAAGATGAAGTGTCTGGTGTGTTCAAAGAACTTAGATACAGTAACAACACCTCATCTATGCTGAGGCATTACAGGGCCTTGCATGAGAATAAGGAGACCAACCAAGGTGGACCAAGCCCAGGTAAGCCATTTTAGGATGTAATGATAAGACAGCATACAAACATACAATTACAACATTCATTTATATTTTAAATGTGACTAATTAATGACATCTATAACTGAGTAATGTGGATGAGGCTTTAGTCAGCATGGTTATTGAGGATTCCCAGCCCTTCACTACTGTGGAGGACAAAGGGTTTGGAAAGCTTGTGAAAGCTTTGAACCCTACCTATGTTCTCCCCACAAGGCAGGTGCGTATGTGAGCACATGACGCATTTTTCCCCATTTCCTAATATTTGCCAAGAATTTGCCATTCCTCCTCTTTTGTTTAGGCTTTGAAAGCTATGGTGGAGGACAGGTATAATGAATCCAAGGACAAAGCCAAAGTCCTTGTGTCCTGTGACATGCCATTTTGTAGATGCAAGCACCTCATTACAATCCGTTGTTTTAGGGGTGCTGCATTTCCCTGATTTTTTTCCCCCAATACTGCTGAGAATTTGGCTAGGGTGAAAGCAGCACTTTTGTCACCAGGGAGGAATCACAGTCCTTCTTCCCTGGTGATGTGGAGCTGTATGGCCTGGGAACCCAGGTAGAGTGTGGTCCTGGGGACATCCACCTTGGCCTCCTACTTAGCTTAGCTTAGATCCAGGCCAATGCCCAGTAGAGGTAAGATCGGGCCTAAAAAATCCAGCCCGACCCGACCCAGGCCTGCGGGTATTAAAGCCCGACCCAGCCCGAGCCCGACCAGTTAACTTGATTTGCAGGCCCGAGCCCGAAGCAAACCCGAAATTTCATATTTTATTTGTGAGGACTCGGGAGGAGGAGGGGTGATTTATGATAACAAATTAAAGCCTGTCTTTTGTAACGAAATCTAAGTTAAACAAGACTGTATAAACATTTACATCTTTTATATTTCTGTGTCTGCAGAGGTTACATTAACCGACAATTTTCCATCATTGACGGATTTTTTTAAGAGTTGACGGAAAAATTTAAGGCCGTCCGTCATTTTGACGGGTTGAAAATTGGGCCATAAACCACAGCAGCAGTACGTCCTTAAGAATCTAGCGCGGCACTTTAAGAGAGAGAGGCAGAGAGACAAAGAAGAACAATGACGGGTGGATAATAGACAGAGACAGGAAGGAGTTCTTTGAATTGTCATTGCAAGAGTTTAGTACAGTACGTGTTGTGATGAGGCGACTTCTGTTTTTTTGCGGACCACGGTCTCTCGTGGCCAAAACTACTCACGGCCTCGAAACGCCTCAGCGCACTGTGAAAAAAAAAAAAAGTCAGCGAGAGAGAAGCCCGGCCTGACCCGACCCGAACGTAATGATTGACATTTTAGGCCCGACCCGGCCCGAAATTCGGGTCGGGTCGGGCTCGGACTCGGGCTTGGGCTTAAGATCTTACCTCTAATGCCCAGGGCACCCAGGGGATCGATCCATCGCCCAGTCAGGGCCAGCCTCCGCCTGTTGCCCTCCATCACATGACTGCGGAGGATGATGGAAGCCTGGAAGGAGGTGATGTGGTGTAGAAGAGAGATGAGTTGAGACAGGAGGTGGCTAATTTGAGGAAGTCAGCGCTGGTCCCCACTGATGACCACCTCTCGCCGACCCAGAGAGCAGATGTGGCCTTGTTGCAGCATCGTTTTGCTGATGTGTTCTTTCCCCTGCCAGGGCACACAAGCCTCATCCACCACCACATAAAAACACCCCCAGGCATGACAGTGCGTTCACAGCCCTATCGGCTGCCAGAACACAAGAGGAAAATTATTCAGGTGGAGCTTCAGGCCATGTTGGAGATGGGGGTAACAGAAAAGAGTCCAACAGTGATGGGTGTTGCCCCATCATGCTGGTTCGCAAGTCTGATGGGTCAATAGAGTCCCGGGAAAAGATGGCCTTCCCCACTCCATACAGTTTCTACCAATTTGTCACACTTCTGTTTGGATTGTTCGGGGCCCCAGCCACGTTTTCAGGTGGTTCAAGGTGATTCGTGGGCTGGGTAGCCGCATGGTTGTGGCTGACTTTCTCTCCCACTGGGGTGGGAGTGGGAGTTGGGCAGTGGGGGTATGCAGTGAGGTGTGGTTAAGGTGGTGGCTGCTGGAGGAGAGGGAGGAGTGGCTCAGCCAGTGATTAGACAGCTGGACAGAATCAGGTAATCAGTCAGCTATATTAGCATGCTTGTAACCTGGTTCTGGTCTCTTGCAGTGGGCTGGGTCCAAGGACAGGACCGGAGCGGAGACCAGTAGCAGAGGCAGTAAGAAAACTCAACCCTCAAGCCGTTAGAGTGACGGCTGTTCTTTGTGTTTGATTTTGTTTTGCTCTGAGCCACATTTTTCTGCCTGTGCCCAGAATAAAAGGTCACTTTATCATAGGAAACAAAGACTCTCCTTCCTTCCTGAATGAGCAGTGAGCCGCGAAGTTCACAGCCATACATTCATTAGTTTATTACCTTGAACAGACTATTTCTTATTTGTTGGGTATCTTTTAGGTTGTATATTTGCCATATTCACACTTAAAAGAGTTAATGGAAGTAGATGTACTTTATCCTTCCTAGCTGCCAGAAGCAAGGTATAATATTGAATAAACGCATTCACAAATACAGTGTTGGAAGATGTACAGTACACCAATAGACTACTTCATGATTATGTTGAGTGTGTAATTAGGACTATCACTTGGAAAACAGTTCAAAGACATCCAAAGATAGCAACTGGAAATTATAGCTGCTATCAAACGCAAAGAAATATCATTCAGACACAAATTCTGTCACTATCTGGAGCTAGACTTTGCTGGGTCTCATCAAGCCCTAGATTTCACTCTAGCGTGTGTGTGTGTGTGTGTGTGTGTGTGTGTGTGTGTGTGTGTGTGTGTGTGTGTGTGTGTGTGTGTGTGTGTGTGTGTGGCCGCTTGTTTACACGCCGACATATTGAGCAGTGCTGGCCCTGAGTAATTTGGTGCCCTGGCCAAGATCTTAGCCGGCACTCCCTTGCATTGGAGTCAATTTCACAATCAATTTTCATACAGTGACACAGAAACTGCATGTATATATTCAAGATTTTACTCCTTTTAAGTAAAAAATATCACACCAAATAAAAACTGAAGAAAGAAACAAGTGATAAAAACACAATGTAAATAAGGCATTGCACAACCATATTACCTCTCAGCCTCAGAGTGCCACCTCCTACTTATCTATTGTCAGCCGCTTTGCAAAATGACCTCCAACTCCTTCCATGTTGCCATGTGGGTATTGTGCTCCCTGCTATCCTCATGAACCTTCAGCTTGCATCTTTCCAGTCCTGTAGTCCTTCCGTATGACCGTAAAATACCAAATAATAGGGTCCAAAATTTCCGCCTGGTCCCAAATAAACGTCAAACAGCATTACCTTAATGTTTTTTTTTCTTCTTCCTTCATGGGCCTAGACACACCACCGATACTTACACCAGTGGTTGTAGGTCTTCTGCAAGTTGTTGCAGCGGAGGAACGATTCATATATTCAT
>JARJLU010012905.1:0-13252 GCA_030272975.1 Sparidentex hasta | reverse complement strand
CTTGAAGAAACAAGTCCGCTTTGTTTGTTGTCCTTCCTTGTGTATCTTTTCTGCTGCATCGGTGTTCTGGTTGCTGCTGCTAGCCAACATGGAGAACTGGCTCAGCTACCTTCCTAGTCCAGCGCAATGCAGTCTTCTCCACAAAAAAAAAAACTTTTTCCTTTCGGCTGAAACTTGCTTGAACCGGGTGGAAACACCCAAAATTATGTTGCACCTTTAAAATGTACTGCAGAAAAACAAGTCCATCTTCTTTTGCAACTTTTATTGACGAAAAACCCTCAGTTCAGTACAAGCATCTTTTCCTCAGCCTGCATGCTGCACAGCTCTCTGCTTCTTCCTCTTAAAGTGACAGGCTCTCTTTCTAAAGGGTAAGTACAACAACTTCTCTCTCTCTTCACAGGAGGTCAGTGTACAAGTAAGTAATACTTTTAACCATTTTAATAATAAAATATGAACTAACAAAGATACTTATTTAACTGGACACACTGATATAAAATCAGCAAGAAAATAATGAAATAATTGGAATATGTTTCAGGGCGCTACAGTTGCTCTCTCTGCCACCTGTTGCAGTGAGTGAGGTATGTCCTTGTTGTGTGTGAGGCCATTAGTTCCAGTGTGAATCAGGATGTGTTTATCACCCTGGAGGTCTAGTGGCCAGCTTCTTTATAGCCTCTGAGATGGTGGGACTACGAACCATCTTGGATCTTCTGCCTGGGAAGAGATGTTTCATATTGATGTACTTTCCATTGGAATCACACAGAAATATTATTTCTGTGTTGTTGTGTGAAGCAGGTTCTGGTCTCCTTTTCTAGGTCCCCGGTTCTGTGGTGTCCAGAGGGGAGAGGGGAGGAGAAATTTGGGGGCAAGAGGCTGAAGATGTCTGGATGGCAGACGTCTCTGGTTTCCTACCCTGAGTCTCGTGGTATAGGGACTGTTGGGTCTCCTGGAGCAGGGACTGCTGGATCTCCTGGTGCAGGGACTGTGTTGGGCTCGAGTGGTGGGCCGATGCCAGCTCCTCTATCACTCTCTTGAGTGCTCCTCTCAGTGAACGGTTGTCTTCTTCCAGTTCTCTAACAGCTTGCTGGAGTTTATCTATCTGGTACCTCTGGCTTTTGACTGTGGAGTACATCTCCTCCATTAAATGGCTGTTATCAGACCTTTGTAGACTGCTCATTGTCTTCTCCCTGAACTCTGTGAACTCTCGCTTGAGTACTGAGATACCTTCCTTCAGGACTCTGAGATTGCTGGAGAGTTTTGGTGATTCAAAGTATGGTGTAGGTGGAGGTCTGCTGGAGATGGGTGACCTGGTCTGGAACTCTTGTGGAGGAGGAGGAGGAGGAGGAGACACTTTTGATGCTGCCACAGTATCCAGTGTTTGGAAGCTGTTATCAAAGTTATCCAGACTGTTCTCAGATCCCTGGATCATAACTGTTCCAATGTGATATAAGTTTACTGTTAAAATGGGACTTGAGCTATCTGCATCTTCATAGGCAGTAATCTGACTGCCTTTGCTTATCCCGTTCTTCTTAATGTGAGTAAACTGCTCACATATTGCTGTGTGCCAATTTTCAGGATGTTGAGTGAAGAACACTAGGTTGCATTTTACCTTCTGGCTGTTCGTCTTGCTGAAGTCTGCTACCAGTTTTTCTAGGTTGGCACGTAGCACATTCATTTTGAAGTCCTTCTTCTGCTGTGCTGTTATCACTTGTTCAGGGTATTGTATTTCACAGCCAGCGATCTGTCCTGGTTGCCTCTGTGTTACTACAGTTGATATATCTGTAGATATGTTTATCAGTTGCTGCTGCTCAGCTGTCTCCACAGTGTTCCATTAGCATGGTTGGTTTCAACTGACAGTTGGTTCACTGTTAGTAGTTTCTGAACAGTTATTTTTACAGAGATACCTTATTTCCCAGTCCTTGTCCTGGTGATGTCCCCAAAATGTTTCCAGTTCAGTTGTGATTGGAAAATCTTCTCTTCTTTTGAAGTTTTCCTCACTGTATTATTTCCACAGACCTTTGTTATTGTTGTTGTTGTTGCTAGCCAACTGTCATTTGCACAGTAGCAGTTGAGTTCTTTAACCCAGCTAGCTAGGTAGCAACTTCTTTTGATAGAAAAAAATACTTAGAAATCGTAGAAAAGTCTGGTTTCTTCTCTTAAGTGGTTGAGTGTTCCTTCCAACCACTTGGTGTTGTAAATTTGCATTGTAAATCAGACATTTTAAAGTGAAAACACAAAAAAGTGAGAGGTTTTCAGGAGCTCATATCTTTTGCTGACAAGCTCTTTTCATTGCCAAGCAAATCTCTGACTATGAGGATGCCATGAATAATAGACATAATCAAAACTGTAAGGCCTTCTGTTGCCTTCTCATTTCGAATTCACCAAACCCTTCTGAGCTGTGACTGTTAACACCTCATTCACTTTCAGTGGGGCATTCGGGGCATGTTTTGGGCTGGAAAGTGTGTGTGTGTGTGCAAGTCAACTTCTATAATTACCAGTTTGAAAATTACTGATGATAATAGTGGTGAAGTTAAACATCAATAATGGCAGCCAAATTCATCAACTCTCAACAAAACATTATTTTCATTTGACATGCCAATAACCCTGTATTTTGTCTTCTTTGCAGTCCAATTTGATATTCACCTACCTGTGGATGTTAACATGCCGAAAACCAGTCGTACAAAGAGAGAACAAAAACGTCAGGCAATGTGCCGTGCATGTGATGCTGAGTCAACTGAAGCCCGAGATGCCTGCCGGGCCAGCAATGCTGCACTCCAGTCAAGGCTATGTGCAGCTGAAAGTGACAACCAATGGACCACCCGGCTGGCCAGCAATGCAGCACTCCAGTCAAGGCTCCACACAGCTGAAACCGACAACCAACGGACCACCTGACTGGCCAGCAATGCCGCACTCCAGTCAAGGCTCCGCGCAGCTGAAACTGAAAATCAGCTAAGTTAACGACTGTATAGCGATGCCACCTGTCATGAAAGGCATCGAGATGCTGAAACACCCGAAAGTGCGAGCAGTAGGCCAGATGTATGACCGTGAACAACACCACCGCCACGGAGAGGACGAGACACCTCAACAGCAAGAGGAACGACGGGCAAGAGATGCCCTGTGCCATCAGGAAACTCAGCATGCACATGTGGAACAGGCACGCAAAAACAATCACAACCTCACTCGGTGTGATGATGCAAATGTCTTCCAAGAGAAGCTGTATGGCAATTACACACACACACTTAGTAAGACCTTACTGTTTGAGTGTTCTACATGTTCACACTGCAATGCCTATGTATGGAAAGAGGAGAGGAACGGATTCTGTTGCATGTCTGGAAAAGTAGACCTCACATACAATCCCACAAATCCCAAGCCCGGCTCAATCCCACCACAGCCTCCAAATGCTATCAAGGACCTTTTTATGAATCAAAACTTTCTTAAAGAAGCAAAACAATACAACAATTCACTGGCGATGGCAAGCATTGGCATTAGAGAAGTTGCTATTCCTGGCTTCAACCCAGGCATACGAATACAAGGGAAAGTTTATCATTACATTGCCAGTCCCATTCCTGAATAGGGTTAAATGCCCTTCTTTGCTCAGATCTACCATGATCCTGCCCATGAAGTGGAATTCCGCCACAATCATGCCTCAAACAGTGGGCTGAATGAAGAATTCTTGAGAGGCCCTTCATGAGTGCAACCCATATGTGCAACAATTTAAGTCAGCCATTGAGTATGTGACCCAAAATAACACTGCCAGGGAGCTGAGAATTGTCCTAACAGCTCACACTCCATGTCGTGACCTTCATCGCGGCACTGTGAATCATCCATCACAGGACAGCAATGTTGCTGTCGTTGCTCCAAGAACAACTCCTACTGAGCAATTTGGGAAACTGGCTGTCACAACTTCAAACAATTAGCGCCATTCATCCAGCATATGACCCACTATCATATGTGCTTCTTCTACCACAGGGGTCCCAAGGATACCACACTGAACTGAGAGGTGTCACCCCAACATGCTTTTACCGTTTTCATCTGCAAGTGCGAAACACTGCTCATCATTTCAATTTACTGCTCCATGGTGGAAGACTAACACAACAGTATGTATGTAACATGATGGCAAAAATTGAGTAACAACGTCTCAACTGGATTCGCCACAATCAAAAATCTATCAAGGCAGAAAAGTATAAAGCCATAGTGGATGTCCTGAGTAGTGACACTGAGACAATCCCAGGACGCCTAACCGTCCTGCCACCCACAATTTATGGATCACCAAGATGGTACGCCAAAGACTTCCAAGTGGCCATGGCCTTGGTCAGAGTCGAAGGCAAGCCAGACTTCTTCCTCACCTTCAATTGCAGCCCTAACTGGCTTGAAATAAAAGGATCAATTTTTGAGGGCCAACAGACCCACCAAACACCAGACATCATTGCCAGAGTCTTCCACAGGAAGGTGGAGGCTCTCCTCACAGACATCCTGAAATGTGACATTCTGGGACATGTGGAAGTATTTGTGATGGTGAAAGAAACTCAGAAGAGGCATCTTCCTCATATACATATGCTCATTACTATGGTGCCATGCAACAAACCCCGGACTTTCACTGATATTGATCGCATTGTGTCTGCAGAGATTCCGGACGAAGAAACAATCCCAGAATTAGATCACATTGTCACATCACACATGATTCATGGACCATGTGGACAATGGAATCGTGACAGTCCATGCACGGTTGACAGAAAGTGCTCCAAAGACTACCCCAATCAGTTGAGGCAAGACACATGCTTCTCAGACAACTCTTACCCACTGTATATACAAGCTGCACCTGGCTCTCCCATCTCAAAGATGATCAGAGGGGGCATTAATGTGTCTGTCAATAATGCATCGGTTGTGCCATACAATTCACACATCCTTCTCCAATACAGTGCACACATCAACACTCAAATTGTCTGTGCTGCCTCCAGTGTGAAGTACCTGTACAAATACTTGGAGAAGGGTCCAGATCAGTGCCTGGTGAGGTTAGATATAGCTGATGAGACCCATGAGGATCTTTGTCAATATGAGGTGACACCCTATGAGTTGGGCTGTTACATCACTGCATCTGAGGCGTACTGGCGAATGTACAATTTCCCCATCCAACGAAAACAACCACCAGTAAGGATGCGGGCAATTCATTTAGAGGATGAACAAGTCATCACATTTAATGATGAAGGTGCTGCCCAGAACCTACTGAACGCAGGGCCACCTACCACTACACTGACTGCCTTTTTTGGAGCCATGTCTCTACATCCACACATGCGTCACATTGTGTACCCAGATGTATTTCAGCACTTCACATGCACACGCTGCTGAGTCTTCTTAACCAGGGCCCTGATGTTGTAGGTCTAGGAGTGGTCTGCGGAGATGTGGGTGCCCAGAAACCTGAAGGTGGTGACAGTCTCCACCTGTTCTCCATTTATGAGGAGGGGGTGTGATCATGTCTGTTCTTCCTGAAGTCCATGATGAGTTCTTTTGTCTTTTGGACATTCAGGGTCAGGTTGTTGTCTGAGCACCATAGCGACAGTTCCTCCACCTCGGCCGTGTACGCTGTCTCGTCCTCGCCTTGGATGAGTCCAACCACTGTGGTGTCATCCGCATATTTAATAATGCGACTGGTTGGGTGAGCTGGAGAGCAGTCACAGGTGTACAGGGCATACAGTAGAGGGCTCAGAACACAGCCTTGAGGGGAACCAGTGCTGAGTGTGAGTGCAGTGGAGAGGTGGGGGCCAAGTCTCACAGACTGTGGGCAACTTGACAGGAAGTTTCTAATCCAATTGCAGGTGGGGAGGGGGATCTGTAGTTCCAGTAGTTTGGTGATGAAAATGTCTGGAATAATGGTGATAAATGCTGAGCTGTAGTCCACGTAGAGCATCCTCACATAGCTCTTCTTGTTCTCCTGGTGGCTCAGCGCTGTATGGAGTGTGAGGGCGATGGCGTCCTCTGTAGAAGGGAGGGAGGGAGGGAGAGAGTCTCTGATGTGCTGGGAAACTGATCGCTCCAAGCACTTCATGATTACAGACGTCAGAGCGATAGGTCTGTAATCATTCAGGCTGTCTATGGCAGGTTTTTGGGGGATGGGGACAATGATAGAGGCCTTCAGACATTTGGGCACGGTGGCATGTGCCAGGGAGAGGCTGAAGATTTTGGTGAGGATCCCTGCCAGTTGGTCTGCACATGCTTTAATCACTGCCCTCGGGATACCGTCAGGACCAGCAGCTTTCCTGGGGTTCACTGCTCTTAAGTTTTTTTCTCACCTCATGCACCTGGAGAGAGAGAGAGAGATGGGGTGCTGGAACCAGGGGGAGGCAGTGACTGCAGGTGTGTGGTGGTGGTCTCAAACTGGGCAAAGAAGCTGTTTAGCTCCTCTGCTAGTGTGCTGCTGCTGTTGGACGATGTGGGAGGGTGGTTGCCTTTGTAGTTGGCTAGGGCATGGATGCCCCTCCACATCTGATGCAGGTTATTGTCCGTCAGGTATCCTTCTATTTTGCTCTTGTAGGAAACCTTGGCCTGTTCGATGCCCCTCCTCAGGTCAGCAGCGCTGTAGAGAGCTCTGTCTCCCGTTCTGAAGGCCAAGTTACAAGCTCTGATCAGGGTCTGGACTTCCTTTGTCATCCAGGCTTTCTGTTTGGAAAGACCCAGATGCGTCTATCCTCGGTGACATTATACACAGCACCCTATGTAGAAGAGGACAGGCTTGGTGTGTGTGTCCAGGTCCTGATCTTTGAAAATGCTCCAGTTGGTGCAGGCAAAGCAGTCCTGCAGTTGGTTGATGTTAAAATAATTCTGCGATAATTTAGAACTGGAGGAAGGAGATCAGAATCAGCTCAAGGTTCAAACAAGGTTTTAATCTAGTACAAGAGGTGCAATCACAGAGGAACATGCAGGTCTGTTACAAAGTGAAGACTCAATATGTGAAGAGAAAAGCATGGTATTTATCCCTCTCTGTGGGTGTGTTTTTCACTACAATACAATCACTTCCTAATTTACGACCTGCACTTAAAGGAATACTTCACAGAGTTATAAGCTCCAGTGGTCACTCAATGCCAGACATAGGTAATAAAACGGCCTAAAACAAGGTCACAAGTTACAGGTCATGTTAAACAGCTACATTGAACATTCCTGTGTAAGACTTCAGTTCACATCTTCGTTTTAAGTACAAAATTTCCATCACAGTTGAGACCATTTTCAGGTCAGGCTATGATGGTCTGGGTGGCTGGTTTTGTTTGCCTTCTGAGGGGGGTGGTCTGATGAATGAGCTCTCTGTTGTGAGCTCAATGAGCTCAAGCTGGCCGAGTGCTGTGCTAACATTAGCATGGGGAGGGATGTAAACAACTGTTACTATGGCAACCATTAGCTCCCGTGGCAGGTGGAAGGGTCAGCACTGAACAGACATGGCCTCTAAGTCTGGTGAGCAGTGGGTGTCTATCACTCTGCTGTCCGAGCACCAGTCCTCAAGCACATAAACACAAAGTCACCCTCCAATGCTCTTACCAGAGGCTTCGGTCCGGTTGCAGCAATGAAAGGTGTGTCCTGCAAGCTCCACGGTAGCATTGGGGATATGCGGGCGCAGCCAGGATTCGCTAACAATCAAAAGACAACAGTCACGGATGTAGCAGTTGTAGGCGATCTGTGACTGCAGCTCATCTATCTTATTCGCAAGGGATCTTGCCTTTGTGAGGAAGATGGATGGTAGCGGAGGTCTGTGTGGTTGGTTCTTAAGCTGATTTAGTAGTCCTGCCTGGCATCCTCATTTCTGCCTCCTCTCCCTGTGCCGCCTCCAGTGCTTGCTGGACCCCATAACAATCCATTGGCTGCTCGGTGGTCTCGCTATCTCCAGTGAGATGCTGTGGGTCTGTGCGAAGGCACCTGTGATTTATATTTTTGCCTGAAAGCCAATTCTTATCAGGTCTTGGCGACTGTAGATGGACCGCTGTGGCATATGTGTGCCAGAAGAACAGAAAAAAGACATATAAAACACAAAAAGATGCAAAATAACAGGGAGCTCTAAGCCTCTGCGTCTGGACGCGCCGTCATGTAAACGAAAAAAAACAAATTATTATGCCACATCCTCAACAAAGTCCGTGCAGAAGGCGAAGTGGCTCTTGCAACAGCTGCGAGTGGCATCGCAGATACTCTACTGCCAAAAGGCACCACCTTTCACAGCAGAACAAAATGTCCTCTGAACATGACAGCATTGCAACACTCATTAGGATGACAAACCTCAAGGTCGTGGATGCAGACCGTACATTTCAGTGGCTCTGAGGATCAGCCAAACCATTTAGTGGCATCACAATGGTCTTCAGTGGTGATTGGAGGCAAATACTTACCGTTGTACCACACAGTAGCCAAATCGAGATCAAGGCTGTAAGAGCTCATACCTGTGGAAAAATGTTGAAACTCTTCGTCAAACAGAAAACATGGGATCTCTCAAGCTCTTTGCTACTGCAAAACTTTGAACAACAAAATGGACATTGCAATGGCTCAAGATACATCATAGAACAGATACTGCCACACCTCTTTGTTGCAAAATATGTAATTGGTGTCAATGCTGGACGCACTTTCTTAATTCCACAAATCACCCTCATACAATCTGACATAATCTTTCCATTCACCTTGCGACAGAAACAGTTTCCAGTGAGACCCTGCTTTGCCATGGCTATGAATAAGTCACAGGGTCAGTCTTTACAATGTGTTGTTTTTTTCTGCACAAGAGCTTTCTTCAGCCATGGACAATTCTATGTTGCCTCCACCAGAGTAGGCAGATCAAACAGACTTTGCATACTTGCTCTAGACGAAGAAACAAAGGAAAAGCATCACTTTCTGAGCAATGTTGTTTTTACAGAAGTGCTGACACAGTAAACACACTCTGACAACAAACCATTTAACACAGTTCTCTGGAAGTTCATGTTTCAGCCCAGAAAAACTGCATGACCCTCACCAACACTAATCTTCAACATAACTGAACAGACAATTTCTCATTCTAACAATATCATCGCTGTGCTACAACAGCCATCCTTCTACCTTCCCAATTTTTGTCTTACACAATTTTTAAAAACTTAACATGTTTGTTTAAACATACTAAGGGTTTGTGTTTAACACCAGTGCAACAGCATAACCATGATGGATAACAAATTCATACTTATTACAATATTCCACCATACATACCCTTTAGATTTAACCAGATTTAGCCTTCAAAACACTTTCAAATATCATGTTGTTGCATTAATGTTTTTGCTTTTTCCCATGACTAAAAAAGCAGGGTTGTGGTACTTTCACATTAGTTGAATGGGGTTCAGCGCCCTACAGTGTCCTTCCTAAGAGCCAGAATGTATGAAAACACAATAGTTATCAATCTATAATTTCACTACAAACCTAAATGTCCCTGACGTCCCACCTTCAAACACAGCCTCAATTAGCCATTCATGAAAAGCTACTTAACCTCCCACTTTTCTATAGCAATACATTACTATGGGCACTGCACTAGTAATACTAAATATTGATTTCATATAAATTCCATGAGGTATGTACTATATCACACAGGGTGTGCAGCATCACCCTGATGTATCCCAGCTCAGAGGTAGCAGGGGGATGGACTGTGGCACACTGTGGCTACAACTGCAGCATAGCTCTGCTGCTGTAGGGAGGTGGACCGGGGGCGTTCTGCAGTTGCAGATGTGCCATCCCCCTGTCATATACATACATGTATTGAGAGAACTTGAATTAAGATTTCACAGGACATACCAAGCCTGTGATTTCAATACAGTGTACTAACCGGATGATCTTCTGGTGGCTCCAAACGTGTAAGCATGTTCCCAGACACTGCAACGAAATCCAAAGTCAGACAGTATAATATTTTTTTTGATTGTGTTCCATGTACAGTAGTACTGCAATATGTACTTTGTATTTGTACAGTTTCTGTGGCTGGGACAGAGTCTGTTACTGTCCCTCCCTGGATCCCCTCCATCACTGGCCTCGCTTTATTTAAATGGAGTGCCAGTTCCTCCGCTGGGGTCATATCCTTGCTTGGTGGGCCGCCCCCTGTGCCAGTTCTATGGGCTTGTTTTTCTTTTTTTTAACTGCTACAATCATACAGACATTCAACATGTCAGCAGACACCTAATCTATTCACCTCATTTGTTTACTGCTATCTACTTCAAAGTGACTTACCAGCCTGCAAAATTATCTTGTATTTAATTTCAACTTGCTGCCAAGTCCTTTGATGGCCAGACAAGTTTGTTCTTTATGACGGATAGATAAATTAGATGAAAACGTAACATGAGAAAAATAGATTAAATGACACACATTGTGGATAGTTGTTTGGACTTAATCATACTCTACATTTCCTGCATAGCATGCACCTGTACTTGCCACATTTAAAGCAGTAAAGTGTACAACAGTTGATTAGTGGATTGGAAAAGTAACTCTTTTAGTCCTTTAATTGTAGCCTAATTATGACAGTTCCAGTGGAGCACTGTTTATTAATTGTACAGTTTTGGACCACTTGAGCATTAAGCTGGTTCGCTATTGTCTGCCAGGCGTTCTCTCTTTGTTTAATTATGGTATTGGAATTGCCTTTTTTTCTTGTGATATCTTTCACCTCTTCATAGAACTCCATCATGAGCTGTTGTTCAGCGGTCGTGAAATATGAAGCGCGACTCTTATCCATGTTCCCGTTGGTGATCCTGAAGGGATCGTGAGGTCTAGTTAAGTATGCCATGAACACACACTCATCCCAACTATCTACACCTGGCTTGACATAGCCACATATTTTCATCCTGGCTTGGCAAACGTGCTACCAATTAAGCCAGGATGCGCCAAGCAGACTAGCTCAAGCAGCACTTCCTCAATTATCCTGGATTTCTTTATTCTACTTTTGTGTAATACCCCTCAGCTTTGTAACACCAGACACAAAAACAGGCTATAGACAGGTATATTGAGGCCACATATTGATCTCTCAAAATGCTATTGCGTGCACACCTGTTTACAATTTGTTTCCACCTGTCTTGTGAACAGAGTGTATTGCCTACAGTGAGCAAGTAAATCAGACAAGCTTTGTTTGTCATAATGCAGTGTATTGGACAGTGTTGAGGGCAATGCATTACAATAATATATTTCTTTTAGTGGTAACGGAGTAACAAAACACATTAATGATGATATTTCAGCAATTTATTAAAGTTATGTCTCGTAACCTGTTACAATCCACATCGCTCACCAAAGTGAAGCATTTATTGTTGTTTTGAACCCATCCACACATGACCATATTAATATAGGCTCTGTATGTTCAAAATAGCCGAGCCTATAAGATCTGTGTTCTGTCTCTTAGTAACGGAAATCCCTTGAGTGCACTTTAGTTCACATTCTTGAATCACATATGTCCATGCAGTCCTTAAAGTACTAAAATAAGATAGCATTGAAAAAGAGATGTTTTTGTGTCATTATAGGCTAGATTATACAAGGTGAATGTATTCCTTCTACATCCAGGGGGGTTAATTGTCATTTCCCCAGTCTCTCTCCCTCTCCTCGTGTATGTGTAACTACCAGCTGCACCCAATCCTGCAATCAGCCTGCCTTCATATGCTCAGCCCTGCCACTTCCACGCTGCCAGATTGTAGCCACTGTTGACTCAGTATACTGCGCATCCACCCTTTGTACTTTGTTCCTTGGTTTGTGTTTTTTGTAACTTTGATCTTGTCTGTTTTATACCTTTCGCCTGCTCTGCTCTCCAGCTCCTGTCTCTCTGCTCCCCCCACCTGCTCCGTTAACCCCACTTGGGATTCAGCCTCCTGGACTGCACCCCCCCTCCCAAACCCTGAATGTTTGTGTTTCATATGACTGAGCCTGCAATTAAAATATTTATTCCTATCTCATAATATATCACACTGTGATCCTTTGTCTGTCTGTTCATCACTGTGCACAAGGACATTCCTTTACACTGCATGAAAAGTGGGATTTTGCTCAGTAAGCGGCACTGTAGATTGTCGTGGAAGTTCAGGTTTACGACAGCACACAGCAATTGGCAGGCAGCACCGGAAACTGCCATGAATTTTCGGAAATTGACGAGGACCTTGCTCGGCAATTGTAGTCCATGACCCCCCTCACCCTAATGCAAATCAGGGTAGCAGGGGGAGTTTGGTGACATTTTTCTAAAAGGTATTTTTCTAAAAGGTAAAATCTCTGGTATGAATCAGATCAGGCTCAGTATAGCCTAATAATAGACTCTTATATTTTAGCTTGAATTGATTTATTTAATAAAGTATGATAGATTAATTACTAAGTAGGCTACGTCATTAGCAATGGCCACTGCTCTGTAAAAAATAAAGATTATTTAATTGTTATTGTTTTTTCTCCTGGGAACAAATTAAAGATAAAACGCCAGTTGTTAAGAAGTTAAAATTTGCATGAAATATTTTGAGATAAATAAGTTATGTATAATGTATATATTTCTGTTTAAAATGTATGATTTAAAAATCTAATTTCATGGGATCTGGATGTTTTAAAAGAAGCTGAAAAGTAATTCTTATTATGTGTGAGAGTTCATGACAAGTAATTGTTATTACGTGTGAGAGTTCATGACCATAGTGACCTTCCAGAGTTTTTACACTGTTTGTCTTGAGTGTCATGTATTATCACTAACGGACTGTGGAATGTTGTCGGACGACGTGCTGCGAGTTTGTGAGTTGGACTCTCCATCAAAGTCGAAGTGTTTGTGTTTTATTAGACACGAAGCAAGTTCGGCTAAGCTAGCTAGCAGGAACTATGCTGGCGTCCCGGTCATTGTCGAGAGGAGACCTGCGCTGACGGGAGGAGCTTTGCCGTGTCGCCGCGGAGAGTGTCGCCAACGGAGGGCGCTTCACTGCCGCAGAGGGACACGGAGGTTTATCACTGCGAGCATTTTGCTTTCACAGACTAACTTCGCCTCATAACAAGGCCGTGACCTCCTATTTGCTCGGAGCTATGTCTGCAAGTCCAGATTCACATGATGCTGATAATGATGCCATTGTGTGTAAGTAACTTTGACTGTTTCCTCCTTCCTTGTTTAATATTATTAAGTGAGAGTGGTATGAATAAATAAAATGTAAGTCACATACTTACATTTTATTTATTCATACCACTCTCACTTAATTGTTTTCCAGCTGCCTGTAAGACATATTACAAGACAGTATGCAGGAGCTTCAGGTACACACAACCAGATCTTGCATCGCAGGCGGAAGCTATATATATA
>JARJLU010012904.1:124632-152259 GCA_030272975.1 Sparidentex hasta | reverse complement strand
GGAGACACAGGTGCAAACAATCAGGAATTAGGGATGACGTCAGACCAGGAACACAAGAGGAAGGGCACGTGATCTGAAACGAGAGGAGAGTTACTTTCAAAATAAAACATGAATTCACAAGACAGACCCCAAAGACGAGACAACCTCACCACGATGTGACAGAACCCCCCCCTCTAGGGCCGACTCCTGACGGCCCAGGTTGTTCAGGATGCTCTCGGTGGAAGTCTCTTATGAGATGCGGGTCTACTATATGGCGGGAAGGTACCCACTGTCGCTCCTCAGGTCCATAGCCTTCCCAATCAACTAGGTATTGCTTACCTCGGCCCCGATTACGAACAGCCAAAAGTTGCTTGACTTTGTAGACCGGACCTCCTTCAATGACCTCGGGTGGTGGTGGGGACGTGGTGGCAGGAACAATCCTGCTTTCTTTAACAGGCTTGAGTTGGCTGACGTGAAACGTGGGATGTACTCTCTTTTGCTGAAGGTAGCTTAGGTAATGCTACAAAACGTGCCATCTTCGAGAAGCGATCGACCACCGTCAGTACGGTGGTGTTCCCTTGGGAGACCGGGAGCCCTGTGACAAAGTCCAATGATATTTCTGCCCACGGTCTGGAAGGAATGGGTAGCGGTTGAAGAAGTCCTGATCGTGCTTTTGACGATGTCTTGTTCCGGGCGCAGACCGAACAAGCTTCTATGTACTCCCGGACCTCCGTTTCCATAGCGGGCCACCAGAACCTCCGGGAGATGACGTACATGGTTCTCTTGACTCCCGGATGACAGGAAAGCAGCGAGGTGTGAGCCCAATGAATCACCCGAGGCCGCAGATCTGCCGGGACATACAGACGGTTATCAGGGCAGCCATCAGGTGATGGGGCTCCACCGTTAGCATGCTTAACCTCCTTTTCTATGGGCCAAGAGACCACTCCAACCACACAATTCAGTGGAAGGATATTTTCGGTCTGCTCGGTCTTAGGCTCGGGATCGAAGAGGCGAGAGAGAACATCCGGTTTGATGTTTCGGGATCCCGGCCTGTAAGACAGAGTAAAGGAGAATCGATTAAAGAACAAAGCCCACCTGGCCTGGCGAGAGTTAAGTCTTTTATCTTTACGAATGAACTCAAGATTTTTATGATCAGTCCAGACAATGAAAGGTTGTTCGGACCCCTCTAGCCAGTGTCGCCATTCTTCCAACGCGACCTTTACTGCTAGAAGCTCTCGATTGCCGACGTCGTAGTTTCTTTCTGCTTGGGACAGCCGTCTTGACAGGAACGCGCAGGGATGCATTTTGCCATCCTTTTCCGACCTCTGAGATAATACTGCTCCTATCCCGTCGTTCGAAGCGTCCACCTCTACCACAAATTGACGTTGTGGATCCGGCAGAGTGAGAATGGGTGCTGAGGTGAATCGTCTTTTGAGTTCCTGGAACGCCTTCTCAGCTTCGGGGTTCCAGCGAAACGAGACCTGGGTAGAGGTGAGAGCATGGAGAGGAGCAGCTGTAGCGCTGAAGCCCCTGACAAACCGCCTGTAAAAGTTCGCAAATCCGAGGAATTGCTGAACCTTCTTGCGGCTGTCTGGAGTGGGCCAATTAGCCACCGCGCTTACTTTAGCCGGGTCCATCTGTACTCTTCCAGGGGCTACAATGAAGCCCAGGAACGAGACAGTGTCGGCATGAAAAACACTTTTCTCAGCTTTAACATACAGATGATGATCAAGGAGTCTTTTCAATACTTGATTAACATGATCTTGGTGGGTGACTAGGTCAGGAGAGTAGATCAGGATATCATCTAAGTACACATACACGAACTGATCCAAGAAGTCTCTCAATACATCATTAATCATGGCCTGAAACACAGCTGGAGCGTTAGTAAGCCCGAAAGGCATGACGCAATATTCGTAGTGGCCACTGGGGGTGTTAAAGCCAGTCTTCCACTCGTCCCCCTCTCTGATGCGGACCAAGTGGTAGGCGTTACGGAGGTCTAATTTGGTGAAGACTTTGGCCTGTTGGAGTTGATCAAACACCGATGTCATCAGAGGTAGCGGGTATCGGTTCTTGATGGTGATATCGTTCAGCGGGCTGTAGTCTATGCAGGGTCGGAGAGATCCGTCCTTTTTATCCACAAAGAAAAATCCGGCCCCGGCCGGAGACGATGAAGGACGGATTAAGCCAGCTTTTAGGGACGCCGAGATGTAGTCATTCATGGCTTGGCGCTCTGGGCCGGAGATGGAATAAAGCCGCCCCTTGGGAATGGTGGACCCGGGAATGAGGTCTATGGCACAATCGTAGGGGCGGTGGGGAGGAAGAGATAGTGCTTTGGTTTTATTGAACACTTCTTTCAGATGATGATAGCAAGACGGAACGGACGTCAGGTCCGGGTATTCTGGGTCTGTGATACAAGGGCTTGAGTTAACGACGAAACGACGAAACACTTAGGCGACGCAGACAGGGGAAGACAAAGACTTTATACACATGAGGGAGGGAGACACAGGTGCAAACAATCAGGAATTAGGGATGACGTCAGACCAGGAACACAAGAGGAAGGGCACGTGATCTGAAACGAGAGGAGAGTTACTTTCAAAATAAAACATGAATTCACAAGACAGACCCCAAAGACGAGACAACCTCACCACGATGTGACATTTTATTCTGCAACTTCTTCTTACTTTTCAAAAACCTGGTGCCTACATTACCCACAATGCAGCTCAGCCACCCCACTGGGTGACATCACTGGAGGGCAATTTATCAGATTACATAGGGCTTCCTGTGGAGCCACAAAAGGTTTTGTACTACTTTTTTCACATATGCAGTAGTACTCTCTGAGACCTGTCAACACACTTTAAAGTCTAAAATTGGAGATGTCAGTGTAGAGATGGATGAGTGGGGTTGGAGTTACATAGGTGAGTGAGGGATGAGGCGGTATTTACAGGGCAGGTGTGCTGCTTGGCCAGTAAAAAGCCCCCTTCCTCTGGACACACGTTGTTAAGCTGAGGCTACTATTGGCCCCGCCATTACCGCCTGCATATTTCACAGCCTTTGGAAATTCCCACATCTCAACATCCTCACACCTGCACCATCCATTACAGAGAATCTCCCTCTCCCGCTGCCTTTTCGCTTTGTATTTGCGCACGTGTTTAAGGGGAAGCGCCTCCGCATGTGCATGCAAGTAAATATGTGTCAGTCTTTATGAGTGGCAAGAAGCAGCAGCTGCTCCCCTCCACGGCCCTGTCGGTGTGTGAAAGTGCGCAAAGGCCTCAAGGCAGAAGATGGCAAACAAATCTTCCCTTTAGCATCTTGAAGCGAAACTGTCAAAACAAAAGATACACACCGAATATTTAAAAGACAGAATCCTAATGATCCGTCACAACCCCACTCTCCGCCTCACCTCCCATCTCTGCTGAGCTTTTTTCTGAGAGAGAGCCGAGCTTGTCGATGTTTGTTAAAGTCTATTTAGTATTTGCAGTGGGGCTTGGGCATAAAGCAGGCGGAAGCTGGTTGGTTAAATGCTGGTGACGCTATTATAAGGTTAAATCTAGAGTATACAAGCCTGCAGTTTGTATGGTGAGAGCATTTCCTGCAGAACAATGAGTCTCCAGGCCTGGCTGACAGAGACAGACAGAGAGAGAGAAAGAGATAGAGATAGGGGGAGAGAGAGTGAGGGACATAGATAAAGAAAAAGAGAGACAGAGAGGGAGAGAGATGATCGTTGCACAATGTCTGCATTTGCATCAATGCTGCTTGCCTGATAAACCTGATAAAGTTCACATTTCTTTAATTGCAAACACAACACACGCTGGTGATTCTGAGTCAGTGTGATTGTTTGTCAGGACATCTTAATACCCCTTTTGCATCCTGCATACACACATGCACTGTGCGTGTAACCTCCTACTAGAGTTACCCATACGCTGTCGTAATTATCTAGATCTGATGGCAACTTTCATGAATAAAACCACAACTTTCCGAGTCTGACTCAGATGAGCAGGCTCGAGCTCTGCAGTGCCTGGCCTCTGCTGAACTTGGCCTACATTAGTGCACAGAGGCTATCACCAAATTGAAAAATCATCTGCCCACATTTGCATTTTCGTCAGCCTCGATAGCAGCACTTGACATGCTATTATTTGATGAGTAATTTTTCCAAACAGGCAAAACTGAAGAACTCATCTGCAGCAGGGTGTTTAAAAGTTTGGGTATATTTAGTGTACAACCAATGCACAAACAATTTTTTGTTTGATCCCACTGATAGTTATTTATTCTTATTATTGTTAAAAGGTACATAGCATTTTTTATTTAAATTTAAATGAAACTCTTCACTGACTGACACTCTCAATTTGGCCATAGCCTCTCGCACATCCCAAATGGGAAGTGGTGTCAGTGAGTGGAGTCTTCTGACTCAAAAGCAAAGATTAGATTTTTATTTCGTATTTCACTGACTGTTTATCCTGATAGGATCTTTTTTACACCCTAAAAGGTCATTCTGACACATTCACTGGGTTGTAAGATCTCAGGTCCTCAAATTTGGAAAGATTAATGTATTACACTCATATTATATATATATAGCCACAGATAGCTGTTGACATGTTGCACGTCACCAAATGTAGTTTGCTGTCTTCATGGTCAAGGTCAACACTGTAGATGTGTAAAATGCAAAACCATTTCAGTGAAAAAGAAGCTGCTAAATACTCAGCAGTACTATTATTCCAGGAACTTGGACTCTTACCGACTCTCGCTGTACTGAACCTTACTCCATGCAAAAATTAGATTAAGAGTATGCCATACACAAGTCGTAGCAATATTAGTAATGTTCACCTTTGTAAATATGGGTAACCAACAACAGTTCAATGAGTAAATGACCATATAAAGAACTTTGGACTTTGAGGCCGGCCACTGTTAAGTGTCCAGTAGAAGTTAAAAGGCAACAGCTCAACAACTTTATCGCTTCACTATGTGTGTCTACAGCCAGTAGTTTTAGTGTAGCTGTTAAAAAGAAATCTGAGAGGCTACATCACATGTGGCAGGTCTTGATATCCGTAAGACGTCTATTCAACTCAGTGTCAGCACACCCACACATCCATACCCTGGCCCTATAAATGGGAAGACAGACACAAGTATGATATACATATTTACGATGAGAATTAGCTTAATTCTCAAGATAGACATCACATGGTTGTTGTACATTCAGACCAGTCAGTCAAACAGCTCTCTGTGCTGGCAGCACTTCCCATGGAGACATAGGGACTAAATTGACTAATAAAAGCTCATAATCTTAATTGTGGTCCGTGACTCCGGAGTTCTGGCGTTGGAGTGCACATGGACAATGACACCCAGTTGTCAGAGCACATCCTCTAACCAGGCTGACATTCCGAGCGGCAATTACAGCACCGGGCCCACCAATCCAGACCAGAACACCTACTCGACGAGCACAATGGGCATCACTGTTCGCACACAAGGGCAACCCTCTTTGGACCCTCTTCATTCCTCTGTCCCCGTCTCCCCCTCTGCTCCTGGTCCAATCTTGTTATTAATCTTAACTCGTTCATTAGAAGAATTCGCATGTTCTCACATTAATGCGATGGTCATGACAACAGGTCAGGTCCTGGCAGCGTGCTGTGGCCGGAGGGGGGCTGGGATTGCAATTGACGTGAGCTTAAGATTCGTGTTTTTCAGAATTACTTTATGATTGTCTACATCATTGTTCTTTCCTGACACAATTAGGGAAGGCACATCTGTATAGCCACGAAAGCATTAACGGGTCATATTTGTTTTTTTTAATCTAGCAATATACCAAATGGGAAAGTAGATAGATATAAAGTCATGTGATGGAGACGCTGCATTTTAGCTCTCTTCTCAAAACAAAACAAACATGCAGGCTCACAGGTACTTGGGCGCCGTCTACCTTTCCCGACAACCTTTTCCCCAACATGTTCCGTTAACTCTCTAAGCTTCTTTAAGACACATAAACCCCAAAAAAGTCAAATGCTGCCCAAATGCTTGTATTTCATACGCATGGCCGTTATTCACACCACGTAATTATGTGTTAATAGCCTGTGCTGCAATTTTGTGAGCAAAAAATCTGTTTTCTGATTCAGTGTGAGATGAAATGTCCCAGATGTAATGGAAATAGCATTAGTCCTACTGAAGTCTTTACAAATGTTTTTCTACCTTCCCTTTGAAAGTATTGCAATGTTGACCAGACACACCGCTGCTAGCAGTTATTTCATGTAGCCACTAATTACACAGGGCGTCCATTTATTCCAAATGAATATATATATAACACATGAAGGCCTCCAAGGATCCAACAGCAGCTCCCCTACGATTGAGTTTAAGGCGATGATGTCGAAACAACGAGGCCGTGTTGTTCAGTATTAACAAGGCCATGTCAAAGCTGCTCTGATCAATACCGATCAATGTGTGAAAGGATTTGGCAAGTGCCTCCGCCACAAACAGAGCGAAATATGCAATAAATCAAGCGTGTGTCCCGCTCTTCAAGTCGCATTGCATCACAGTTTGATTGGAAGAAGTCATGTTTGCCACGAGCGTGTTTGCCGATGGCTGCTTTTCAAACCATCTGCAGCGTAGCTAGCGCGCTGCTGGGCCGTGCGAGAGCCGAGTCTTGTGCAACGCTCCTTCAAAAGAACATTTGTTCACCATCTGTGAACTGCTGCTCCCGCTCCATGCAGCGTTGAAGCAGAGATGCAGTACTTTCTTACAATGTTAGAATATGTTGCCACTAGGTTTTTTTTTTCCTTTTTTTCTAACCTTCTCTCTTCCACAAAAATGAAAACTGTAAATCAACTCTATCTATGACAATGAATCACTGGCCTTCTCTGGGATCATGAGACCATAATCACTGCATAAATTAAACCCCCCCCCTTTTTTTTTTAATTTAAGACCCCTGGCCAGTATAGTGTGTTTTGATGACAGCGATGTGTTTCCTGTTGCTCCCCATTTGGCCTGCAGCTGGCTGTTAAAGGCATTAGTCCAAGCTGGAAATATTGCAGGGGTGCCAGGTAGACTCACATGTCCACAGGCAGATTCAGAGACAAACCTCAGCCACAGAGCGGCAGGAGAAAGGATCCATTAGAGACCACTTCATTTCATTTAATTGAAGTGTTTGTGATTTAATGTCCCATAGAGGATCATTTAGACTTTGCATGTTTACCTCTTAAGTTTCCGTAACATCTTGCACAAAACGACCGTGTGAGATCGAAGCTTTTTCCACATGCTTCTTCCAGTGACTTCCTCAGACTGCACTGTACAGAGGGCACAGTCATGGAGACTTATGACTGTTCACTACTGTGAACCCTTCATCAGAACTCCAGCAGCTCAGGCCGGAGGATGTGACTGTGACTCAGGCTTGTATGACGTTGCAGCAACATCAACACAGAGAGCGAATGTGCTCACACGCACACGCACATTCGCACATGTCCAATCCACACTGTGTCATTGTCCAGCGCTGTGGGATCCCTCGGCTCGTTTCTTTCTTTCCCCTTTTGTTTGGTTAAGCGGGGGCCAGAGGTTTGGCGTTGTCTATGTGGGTGGAGTTTTGGACATCGGACCTGTTAAAACTGCCTAGTGACAGTTTGCTGCACATTAATTGGAGGCTGAACTTTGCGTGTTGGACACTATGCTACCGAAAAAGCAGTCCTCACTCAGTCTGAAGAATAATGATCATCTGTCAACGAATGGAAATTCCAAGAGAGGGATACCTCCATCCTGTTTTCTGTCCCGTGGATAACATAAGAATGAGATTTTTAATCATAAAACCTAGGTCAAGCATGTCAAGTGTGGTGATAACTGCAGTAAGCAAGACAACACAACCAAAGTTCAGCTATACATCAATGTACTGATTCTATGATAGTGCTATTTTAGTGAGTGTACTTTGGGGGATGAAAGTAGCAACCCTCCTCATCTGCAGTCATAGCCTCGTCTGCGTGAGTGTGACCGTGAATGTCCACCCGCTTCACAACAAGCCTTCTTTGTTCCTGTAGACGTGTTGACAGTCTGAGTTTCCCCAGTCAAAGAAATCTTTCCCTTCTCATTACCCATAATTCCTCTTCATTACTCAGCCTGTGGATGATGAGCTCAATTACCCATGGCTGAAACTAAATCACCCTGCGTCAATCAGAATTTGCTCAAGGAGGAGTTAGGGATGCCAGAGGGAAGGCTGCGGTGCTACGTTTTAGTGTCGGGACTTTACAAGGCAACAAAAAAAAAAGTGGGCTGCTGAGAAACTGACCAGTGGAAAACTTACCTGTACCCAATGTACACAGATTTGGTCCAATCTAACTTGATGGCCTGATCCAAACTGAGTTAAGGATGATGGGACTGAATACAGTCAATATGAACAAACCCAGAACACCAACACTGGCAGGAGCATGATTCATTACCAGTGAATTAATTCACCTTAATTATTCTTAATTAATTGCATGTATCACATTTTATCACCATTAATCATTTTTGTTGTATTTCTCAGAGGCGACTTATTAGTTGAGTCAGAGGACGCAGTCTCGATTGCCGGCCATCATCTACCACTGAAATTGGCCTGCAGTTAATTCAGCGACCAATCTGGTTAATCCGTCACAGGTAGACTTACTCAGTTCGAGTTTGGATTTGATGAGAGTGGTTGCTAATGGTTACATAAGGGGCTGTGTCAGCTACCTGCAAAGTGCTTTGCGTTGATGCGATATTACAAGCTAGAAGTACTCTGACGGTACGAATATTCCTCACTGTGTAGAATGTTGATGTCAACAGTTTGAATCTGGGCATTTCTCAAATGTCAGTTTTCCATTCGGTCAATTTTGTCATCTGTTTTCATCATGTTTACAAAGCATCTGTGAGTGGTTTAATGTTTAAGTGGCATCAGGGGTCAAGGGGCATTACGGAATATGATTATTTTTTTCATGTGTTACTTTTTCTTCAGTCAATCGAAATGAACGCATTATTTTGATAGCCCTGGTAGAAATACTCTTCACAGATCACACTCTCTTGTCTTGTCTTGATAAAAGTCTTTTCTCCTTAATCAGAGTTTACACAAAGTTGAAACCTGTGGTGTGAGATCGAGACTCTATCTATCTATTCAGATACAGCACACGGGTCCCGTATCTGGTCTTGGACCCTAGGCAGGATGTGATGCAGCTCACACATATAGCATCCTGTGATGTTGGGTGGGGATTCCCACCGCTGTCTGTCACCTATACATCATTTAAAGACACCAGAGTGTTTCCTGTGCTGGTGTTGCAGTTACTTCTACTTCTAACTTCTAACGGTTACCTCTATCTATTGCATTTACTCTTCTGAAGTGCCCATGAGCAAGATACTGAGCCTGACATTCCTCTCTTCTCAGAGCTTATTTTGCAATCCCATGGAGTTGTTTCAACCAATGACTTTCCACATTTCTAAATCAAAAATACCTTGAAGACTTCTAGTCTGGTCCCCATTTTATATCCGCACGATCTCTGGTACAGTTATATGCCTGCGTCTATGAAGCTGTGAAAAAGGGGGAGATATTCTGGGGTATCAGCAAATGGCCCACCCTCAGTGTCCCTGTTCCTATGTACCCCACACCACAGATTAATAGAACGAATTCAAGGGCGAAATTTGGAAGTGTATTTCTCCTTCGTGGGACCTGTTTCATGTATATTTAGTGGCAAACTGTGCGAAGTGGAGTGACGCATGACAGACACAGTCGTTGAAGCTCAATCGCCTGTGCCTCTATGTGGGGTTGCCAAGTACCACGACACGTATCCCACACAGAAACTAAGAAAATAACTCATTTGATTTATATCACTATGAAATCACAAGATCAATGGGAGACATTACAAAGGGACACAGGGTCAAAAGAAGGGAAACCCCCACAAATTTGAGAGTGCTGGCAGCTAGGCAGATGTGCTGACAAAAGACTACATTGTATCTGTGACCGCGTTATAGTCGCATTTTTCTATAAAGTAAGATGTATGTTCAGTCGATCCTGGAATAAACAACTGATAAAACCTTATGTCAGAGCCCTTTTAATCATCTACATTCAGATGTTATGAACTCAGGAACTCGGGAGTACCTACTGTCACGTACTGGGTATACTGTGTCACGTGGAGCTATGCTTCAAGGGCAGGGTTGCAGTCAGAGACAGCAGAGTCT
Organism: Sparidentex hasta; assembly: GCA_030272975.1. Lineage (NCBI taxonomy): Eukaryota > Metazoa > Chordata > Actinopteri > Spariformes > Sparidae > Sparidentex > Sparidentex hasta. Next base: position 142,131 of record JARJLU010012904.1, on the reverse strand, counting down.
GAAAATTTGGACCGCAGGAGCGCGGCTAGGAAAAGGATACCCAAGCTGGTTTAATGAGAGGTCAGAGGTCATTCTGAGTCAAGTACCCTGCCTGGGGACTACATGTTAAACACACTCCCCAGGGGAAAAGAGGGACAGCACAGTGTCTGACAAGATCAACAACGCTGGCCTAATTAGAACAAACACAGATGCCGGGGACCGACCGTGTCTCCGAAGAACAAAAGGAACAAAGACTGATCTCCTCGTGTGCAGTTATTGTTTTGAAATAAACTTATTTCCTTGAATTATTCTTTCCAGTTAGCGCCGTCGTCTTCACCACCAACAAGGATTTACCGTCTGGAGTGTAATTTGGAGAGGCTCCTTGAGGAAACAGCCTTCTCAGGGGGAAAGACAATTAGTCCTTCAACAAACAGCACGGATCAGTCGCTTTAATTAAACACCCTCCCCCATCATCGCCTCGTCCCTCTTCCCTTCCATTCCCTCCCCTTCCTCTCTTCTCTACTTTTTCTCCTCTCTTTTTTTTTTTTTTTTTTTTTTTTGATACGAAGGAGCCTGGATTTTAATCCCAGGCCAGATGACACCCTAATAATTTGTTGTGCGGCTTGGTGAGCTCCTAACCAGTGGATTAGATGGATATTGGTCGGTGGGGTAGTTTGTGGAGCTAGCGCTAACAGGATTTACCATCTACTGAGTATATCAAAGGCAGGAGTCCTGCGCTAAGCACTAAGCACTCCACCAAATTAAAAAGTGACCCACAGGTGGGCTCTCCGCTCTGTTTGTGCCGATGGGCCATGACGCTAATTGCTTTCTAACTCTGTTACGAGTGCCATCAAATTACACTCGTCAATTGGAGTGAAGAGGGGTGTATGGAAGGTCTCAGAGTTTATCCCACTGATCACTGCAGTGTGCTTTACTTCTGTCATTATTGCACACTGGGCGTTGAGTCAGATACAGACAAAGCAGAACAGATCTCACTCCTTTTCCTCTGAATTAAGGCTCTCCGTTTTCCCGCTTCTCACGACATCCTGTTTTAAAAGGCGTTAATAATGCTGTCCACATGCTTCATCATCTTTTTCACAATAATGTAGGCCAGGTAGGAACACCCCCGCTAAGCAAGTTTTGCAGATAAATACCAAATAGAGGTCATGTGCTACATTATTCATATCGTATTTCTCGAGGATCATGAGGAGGTTAACAAGGTTAATTTGCAAACAGACGGCGAAGCAAAAAAAAGCCTAGAAAGTAGGTGAAGTACAGTAGCAGAGAAAACAAAACTGAAACACCGCAGGAAACTACTCAACACTTCTTTTGTGTGGGAATGAGCTCAAGTGTTTTTACGTGTGAGTGGATTTTCTTCAATGTGATGTGGTGAGGCAGTGAGAGGAAGGCAGGATGTGATGCAGCGTGTCCGTATGTAACATCCTGCGATGTCGGGGATCCCCACTGTTGTCTTTCACCTATACATCGTTTAAAGACACCACAGTGTTTCCTGCGCTGGTGTTACTGTGTCAGAAAAACGATCATTTGTGGAGAGAAGAGAGTTCTGAGATGTGTGTTAATGTTCAGCGTTTACTCTTCTTAGGTGCCCATGAGCAAGATGCTGAACATCAATTCACCGGCTCCAGGGCTGCTGTTGTGGAGCTTATTTTGGAAGCCCATGGAGTTGGGGAGAGGCAAAATAAAACAATGAACTTCACCAGAAATCACCTTTTTTTCTTTTGTATTTGTGGCCAACTTATGTCGTGTGGTTTGGGGCATGTGCTTCGTCTTGTTTGGATGTGCCGATCCGACCTCAGGGAAGTTTTTTCTTTTTCTGCAACTCTGGTAACCCATTACCTCAGTTTAGTGAGTGACATGACCTGGGTCGACGGATGGGGGTGTGACATCTGTACGCGATGCTTTACTGGCAGTGCAAGGCGTACCTTTCCTGGAAGAGTAACAAAATAATGGGGGAAGAGAACAAAGAGAGAACTGACTCCCTCAGACAAACGGATCAGACAACACACCTGTAGCGGGAGATGAGCGAGCCGAGTGGCACGGCCGGGGCAGTAATTCCACCTGTGCTCCTCTCCACCCCCTGTGGGCACGAATGGACTCGCTCCAGCCGGGAAAGGCAGTGAGCTGGAGATATAAACACAGATATATCATAGATGAGGTGCGAAAAAACGATAATGCATTTGAATCAAGTCCCTCGTATGGATATCCTCATAATTCACTCTTCAGGCCCGGGGAGCTACCCCCTCTCAATACTCTCAGTTTCAGTCCAGCAGGCGTGTGCTCAACAGCTGTTTCTCTCTGCTGCTTTCAAGTGCTGTGAGTTTCATTTACTTGACTGCTTCGGGGCACCGCACCTCTGGTGTGGCATACCGCATGTCTGGCATAGCGGGTCTTAAATAAACAAAAGGCCCCTGTTATACACCCTATTATACACCATGCAACATATTGTTCACTTTTGGGAAGTGGAAGAGAGAGAGAGAGGGAGGAGGGGGAAAAACATCTTTCACTTGTCACTACTTCTATTAAAAGGCATCAACTTAGCTATTTCTAGCAGTGCTTGCTTGTGCTATAACAGAGCATTTGCTGTGCTCTGTCAGATTTGCATCTGATCTAGATTGTATTATACGTGCATGGCACTGCACAGTCAAGGAGAGTGGAAGATGCAAGGGGCATGTAAAGGAAGTAGAGGAAGACGGTGCTTTGATTGCGCTTGCTCAGAAATCATGCACAACACGGTTGGAGCGCGCTAACACTAACTTGTTTATCCTGAAAGAATAACAGTAAACCCGGTTCCTCTGCAACAGTTGCTGTTGAAGCTTTAGGGTTAGAGTTTCTGCAATAAAGACTTTTTGGCGGCAAGAGTTAGGGGTTTCAGTTAGAAAAGGGAAGAGTGGGAATAAAAGCATTCTAAAACACATTTGCCATGTTTGGACATGTAATTATGAGGTAATTATTTGCAGATATTTAAATAGCAATGAGCAACCATGGTAACGGTGGCACATGTAATACCACAAACACACTCATCAGCACCGAGGAAGAAAAGCTCGGGTTTGCAGACTTCGAGACGATTACTGCTCAAGGCATCTATCGACCATCCAACCAGACCAACCGCACCACCACAGGGTGGACAGAGGAGCGATCCAAGGATGGGAGCTATGCTAATCCAACTTGCATATAAGACTGCTACTGGCTAATGTACGGTTGCAGGAAAAAGAGATGGACGAATGGGACTCTGCTGGCTAAGCAACAGGAAATCAGAGTGTTGCGCTCTCATATTTACCTGTCTCCACCACAACATCCCGGATGCACACTGTGTTTATATCATTGGTGCTCGGTGGACAGATGCACACCACATTATCATCGGCATCTTGCTGCTGCTCTTTACATTTACCCTGATGCAATTCCACAAATGCACTAGGTTTTTATGTTTATATAAGTCACTGTAAATATGCTATATGTGTTGTATAATGACAAATAATCACCTTGAACCTTGCATTTAACTTGGCCCTTCAAACTTTCATTCTCTCATCTACTGAAGAAAACGACAGCATCTTATATTCTTGTTCTTGACAGTTAGAGTAGCTTCTAGAGTCTCACATGACATGAGTTTCACATGACTTGACAGTTTGCAGATTGAAAGCTTGCGAGTTCGTGCTCCAGATTTGATATGAATAGATGCTGCATCACGCTGTTATCTTATCTTGAAATATGAGAACAGCCGAGCAAGAGTGAAAATTTGTGGGGGTGGTTTTTGCGTGCACAGTTCTTCAAAAAATGTTTAAATGTGTGTCGGCGTGTGTGCATGTGTCACAATTCTGCTACACAGATGTTTCACAGTCTGCACCTCTACGTGCAGAGGCATGTCCTAGTCTGGGATCGCTGCCAACACAGGAAGTCTCTGTGTTAACCCATTGTGTTCCGGAGGCACTAAGGGGAGAGATGCATCCAATAACTGTTCAGCGAGGAAGGGTCACAAGAATTATACATCCAGTGGGAATGGGAAGGGTTAATTTTACAGTAACTACTGCAGCTGATGTTTCTTTGCTCTCTGCAGCTGGTGGCAAGAACATGCCGCGAATCTAGCATTCAAAAAGGCAATGATTGCAAAAATTGCACATAGAAAATATACAGAGATTGCGAAGGACTGGTGATGTTGGATATCTGTCTGAGGTCTAACTCAATAAAAGTCGATTTAATCGTTTTGGACTGCAGGAAAACAATAACTGTGTCATACACGGTGTTTTCAATGACAAAATCAGACAGCGCTGACTAAGATTTAAGTTACCATATCTCACCTATACACCAGTGTCTGGCCCAACAATGTCAAAACACTTTTGTAGGTATTCATAATGGTATTTTAGAGTAAGTAATAACCTGGAATAAGATGAAGGCTCTCTTAATCGTTATGATGCTGCCATGGATGTATAAAAACAAGGCTTCCACCAGAGCGAGGTGTTTCTTGGGCCAGGTGCCACAGATAACTGTCCCAAAAAAACTAAACAAGTTTTACCGATTTGGGTCAAAGTGGGTCATATTTTATGGAGAAAATGTTGTCTGTTTTTTTTCCTCTGTTGTCCTCCAGCTGTGCTGACTCATCATTGGACAGATAGCTTTACTGCAAAAGTAACTGCTAAGTATTGCTAACTAGTAGAAGAATCTTCTTATGGTGCTCCATCCATCCTCTGACAAGGGACCCTTTTCTCCACTAAGAAGCTCCTGAAGTCATCCTCAAAACCCTCCCAAGCTTCCCTACTTCTAATCACAGCCACCAATTACCACCATAACAAGTACACATATGTTCTGTTAACACGTCTTTCAGCTGCTAATTGCTAATTAATACAACATAATTATTAAACAAATAAGCCTGAAATAAAACAAAGAAGTCCAAAAGCATGACAAGAAATGCCATATGACTCTTTATACAGCTGTAATTCTGTTGGCAGATGGACAAGTGATTTCATTTGCACCTTCATTGCAAGAAAAACATGGCCAGAGAAACGAAAACATTATACAGAGGCGGTGGATGTGGATTTGGACGTTAGACAAGAGAAAGTTCTGATTTACAAGGATATGCATTAAATTTGCAACCAGCCGTGCTACACACCTCTGGGACACATTCATCTCACACCTACACCTGCTGCCAGGCAGGAACAGGAAAACAGAAAACGAGGGAGGACAGAAATATTGCACAGAAAAGGTAATTGTGAGAGGATGTTTGATTTTCAAACAGTCAGAATGAAAATTCATGACTTGGCAGAAACATGTTTGCCCGTTTGAAATGGAGCACAAAATTATTCTTTTTGCCGTGTAGAGTCCAAAACATGGAACAGTAACAGTCATTAACGCTGCTCTTCCAAACCTCGCACACAGAAAACTAAATTGACTTGTGTGCAGTCGGATTCATAATTTATAGATACAACAGTTAAACTGTCAATTCCAAACCTCCAGACTTCAAAAAACACGTTTCCTGAAAAGGTTCAGTGGGCTGAGAAATAATTCAAAGTCAAAGTAGAGCAAACACCTTGTCCATCTTAAAGAAAACCCACTCTGTATAGCACCATGTTCTGCCTGCCCAGAGAGAAGTGTGTCTAATTGAAGAAGACATGATGTTTGTCTTCACGATTTGGGCTGTGGCCAAATGCTGAGCATCAGGGGGCAGGGCCCCTCCAGGCAATGGAGGCTCTAAGATTACCTCCCTCTGCTAGCTTACATCTTCACTAGCTTCACTAGACCCCCCCCCCCCACACACACACACACACACACAGACACAGACACACAACTCCCCTCTTTCCCCTCTCTCTACATGAAGCCAATTTGTTGTGGCAGGCGTGCGTCTCAAGGTCCAGATCTTGTTACACAAATTTAGGTTTTGCTGGAGGATTTTGGACCCGGTCCAGACCAGATAGACGAGGCAGCGTGTATCTCAGAGGAGCGTGAGGCGGAGAAGACATGATATGGGCTGTTATGTTTGATGAGATTTAATAGGCTGGCCTTGTGTGGTGTACAAACAGCATAATCCGTAGGCTATAATGTTACAAATCACTTACTAAGTGCCATCTGAAGAGCATTATTCCGCCATGCTTCACTTCACAGATCAAATGACCAAAAAAAAAGCCTGGTTAATGGTGTACAAAGTCTCACAGATTGTGCGAAACTTGAAAATGATCAATTTTAAATCAGTGGTTATACATGTTGTCATCTCAGCTGCTGTTCATTTCAGCTCTTTTCATGACAGTCCCATGGTTCTCCCTGCCACATAATCATGCTCGTCTCACCAAGACCACAGAACCAGGATTAGTTTAGAGAATACTCATCCTTTCCTGGATGAAATCCTGCTGCAATCTCTCGCACGGGAAGCCGTGGCCATGGGTTTTGTGCTCAAGAGGAAGAGAGGCTTCTGTGGTATACACAGGGCTGCTTTTATCTCCCCTATTGTTGTTCTAGGGATTGGTTGTTTCAGGGGCGTGAGCTGGGGTTGAAGTGTCGAACAGGGATGTCCGGCAGTGATAACCATCTTCAGGCAGTATATTGCGAGTTTGATGGCGGTGCTGAAGCCATTAGAGATGAGATAAAATGTCTTTCGTGGTTCAGTAGCAAACACGTCATTCTCATAGGCTGCACTGTGTACTAGTCTGCATTTCTGCAACAATAAAAGATACGATTTAGATCATCTTAATACAATTAAAGCATGAAGGCCTACACTTTTTACACAAACAGTATTTGTCATTGTGTCAATTCAGGATTGGATAAAACTGACTTAATCAGATTTCTTTCAATGTTTTGTGGAAGGTTTATCAAAAACTTTTTTCAGATTATGGACTTGAGTAGATGATTTTGAGGGAAATACAAATAAAAACACAGGTGAACCTCCATGGCATAGCCGTTTCATGAGTTATGAAGGTGGATGCAGAACAATGTGTGTACATATATGTCTTTCTACAAATGTTTGGTAATGTTATGTTGTCACTTCCAGTGCTGAAAACCCCCTTCACTCTATTGGCATGTACAGTTAGTCAGCTGTACTTTGACTTAGGAGCATAAAGTTTCCATAAAGTCTTTTGCAGGTCTGTGAATCTATTTAGAAGTTGTGCACCTTTTCGCTATTGGCCCCTCCCACTGCCACCCCCCATTTTAGCCGACTTGCATGAACACAAATACTCACCCTCACACATAGACACACACGGCCAACTGGCAGAGTGACTGACAGAGCCTTTGGCCACAGCTTAAAGTCAAGAAAAAGTGAATGTTGAGATAATGCGGCGTATCTAGGTATCTTTTCTTGCTTGATCAGTGCCATAAAGTATAGATAAGGAAGCTAATGCTGTTGTGGTTTTCAACCCCAGTTTCTTGACTGGACCTGGACACCGAGGCTGAGAACAGAGGGTAGAGAGAGCCCTTCCGAGAGTAAACAGACGCAGAATTGAGGAAACAAGGAAGCGGGTGGCATCTGAAACATGTGGGCATTATGGGAATGTCAGATTGGACGGACAAAGGCGAACTGTGATGGTTGAAAACTATGGAATTGTCCCTCCTTGTTTTTCGAAAAGATTACACGGCTGTGACCCGAGTCCCTTTCCCACAGACCTTAGGTAGAGCATTGTAGGTCCATTTCACTGACAAACCTTTCAATGCACGGGCAGTGAGTGGGAAGACATGTTGATGAACTGGGCATCCATTGTGAATGAACTCGCTGCCTGAATAGTAATCAGCTCACAGTCGTGGAAACACTTTTTCTTTCATTTCTCGGGGGCTTCTTCGGGCCGTCTCAAATTGTGCAGTGAGTGCAGCGTTCGACCTGAAAAATAACGATTCACCCGGCGTCATGTAAGCCGTACTCAAAACAGCTGAAGAGTGAGGCCGGGACGCAGAGTGAAAAGAAGCACGAAAGTCTGCCGAAAACCTGACATATTACTGTCATTAACGGAATTATCATGCCTGACTATAATCATAATGCTGTTTCACTGGCTGACAAGCGGAGGATTTAAAGAGAGCTGTATTTCTCTGCCAGACTCTTAAACATCTCATTTTCCATTAACATGAGACCTAGAGCAGCGTGTGTCACAGAAGGACATAAATCTCCTGTTTCCCTTCCCCCCCTCCCTGGCCCCAGCACAGTGTGGAGGGGAGAGGAATACAATCCAGCTGGAGCGGCTCTCCGTCTAACCCTTACAGCGTGCTGCCGAACAAGAAAGCAGCAGTGACTAAAACTCACTCAAAAGACCTCATCGCTCATCACACACTTTGTCAACTTTTTTTTTTTTTTTTTTTTCCTGGTGTCTCCTCTTGTCTCAAAAACACTTTACGTCGTTCCAGTCGCGCGATCAAAATGGCTTCCAGTCCCCAAATCTCAGTCTGTACCTCAGGAGAAGGCCCACACAGACCCCAGTGCTCCATCCCCAGCTTTAGCAAAGCAGTCATTAGCCGCTCATCCCCTTGCGAGAGGGCTTTCACAAAAGCAGTGATGGATGACTCCTCTCAGTCGTCTCTCCTGTGGCAGGAGGGAGCATGCTGCTCCACCGAAGACCCTGCTGCCTGCTGTCTAATCTGCTCCAGAGATGACATGCAATCAGCTAGGAAAGAGCCCATTTAAAGCACTATCCCGTGCTCTTAAAGGGGGTATCGGAGACTGGCAAATGGTCGTCCAGGGCCTTTTTAATGGGTGTCTAGTTCTACGCTCTCATGGGAACACCAAGCTCACTAAAAGGTAGGAGAAGGAGATTCCTGGTGATCTATTTAAGTTCTGGTCAAACACCGACTTCCATGTTTCCAATTTTAAAGAGGTCTAAAGAGATTCTCTGGGGACGAGATAAAGATTGTAGGGTGATAAAGAGAGAGACTGAGATCAGAGAGTGATAACCTGTACCCCGTTATCCCCTCTCTCTCCCCCACACACACATGCACTGATGTTCAGTACACCTCTAAGTGTCTTGTGTTTCGAAGCTATCGTTAGGTGATTTTTTTTGTCACTTTATTATTTGGCACTCAGCATTGTCGTTGTCTTTACATGAAGGCCCGTTGATTATGGATTGTGCTTGTACAAGCCGGAAATTTCAAGCTAAACTTCCTTTTGCATTTTGGCAGTGCCTGATTTCATGCCAGATGTACTGTGCTGCTCTCCAGATAATACAAACCTACACAGCTGTCTTTATCAAATTCACATAATTGATTTTTATAACAAAAGCTGTGCCTGATGCTTATTTTCTTCCCCTCTGGTGCGTAGAGAAACTAAAACTAAAGGGTTTTTTTGTTTGTTTTTTTGTTTTTTTTCCACGGCTGTGAAAGCACCACACAGGCACATGGATACAGCCTGTGCTGTTAAGTTGTGTTTATAGGACAAGTGTTGGCCCTGGAAGAATCTGAACATATAAACTGTTTAAGATTCAACTGAAAAGTTTTCTTATACGAAATGGAAATTATAAAACCACTGTCACAACTTCAGCAAAAAAGTGTCACCCCATTTATTTAAGGCAAAAGGAGTAGTAACAAATGACCAGAATTCAAGGTGTATCATTACGACAGGCTTTAAACTGGGTCACAAGGTCAAACTGAGTGGTCACAAGTAAAATGTTTAGCCATGTTGGTCTGACCCTGAACTCCTCCTCTGATTGGCGGGTCATGTCTTGTCATAGTAGGATTGTAACTGTGATTTACCATACTGACAATTGAAAAAGCCATATACTTTCAATAACCAGGATGAGAAACCTGGTAACTACAATTTTAAACGAGTGCAGGAGGCCAGAATGAGCGACCACACATGAAACTTCCAAGGCTTGAAGTTCATTGTTTTATCTTTCATTTTACAATACCAGGGTTGCAAAACGAAACTGAGTCTGAGTCTGTTGAGTCTCGCTACACCACAGAAGCAGCAAAAGCAAAACAGGCTGCGGCTGGGGTGGGTGTCCTTTGGGCTCTTTGCAAAAAATCTCACGTCACCAAAATCACTGATTTTAATGTAACTCTCCAGCGTGTTCTGTCAGTCCTGCTGATCCTCAGAGTCCTCTGGTCCAATCGCAGCATGACCTGGATTGCATTTCTGAACTTCTTTGCTGCAGGAGGCTGAATGTCTGATTTGGTCTAAATGAGGTCTAAAGGTGATCCAGTACTGTGAGCATGAAGCTAACAAACAGTCTTGTCAGCCACATTAGCTAATGCTGCTCATGCTAACAGTTTGAGCATCTTTGATCAAAAAACACTTTTGTGACTGTCGATATTTGCCATTATTTTATTTACCAACAATATTTAATGCTTTTCGAAGGCTGCTTTTCACCTGTTAATTAATTTAGCTCAGTTAAGTTTGTTTTTCCAGACTTCTTGTCCATCTCCTGCTTTATGCGTTGCCCGCCTTACTGACACACTGACCTAAGAATGCAGACACACACACACCCGGGCATTATTTGGTCATTAAGCGTATTCTCATTAGTGGTGGGTCTTGATTAGGGGCAAGTTCACACAATCCATCTGATGGCTATCCACAGGGACTGGGGGAGGATAGAGGGAGGCAGGAGAGCACAAGCCAGTCAATTAGATAGCCTTTAGAGTTGGATGGTTCTGCTGAGGGGGTCACATTTGGACACTTCTGCCTCCCATTGCAGATTTCTTCCCTCCCACAGGCGCACATCCTTCACTCTCGGAGCATAAGCACCTACACTTCAACAATCCTCCATGGCACATTCCGTACTGTGGCAGAAAACACACAGTGTACAAGGTCAGAGAAGTCAGGCGTCATTAGCTGGCTCTGATACTTGGATGTTCCGGTAATGGATTTACTTGTACAGGTACGGCTAGAATGGCCTGAAATCTTTCACCTTCATTTTTTTTAGGCCTGCTCTGATATGCTACTCCGTAGAGTGAGAGATCAATGATATAGAAGTCTATAAAATACTTTATTAAATACTCAAAGTGTAAAAACAGGTGTGGAAAGGGTTTTTTTGGGAACAAGTAGTGACAAATAGTGTTATTCTATAACTCCCATTACGACTTTACACAAATGCTCAAAGAAATTATACTGTTAGAACACTTTCAAAAACTTCCCCATTCTTAAAGGAGAGAAACTTAATGCATGTACTCAAGAGTATTTTTTTTCCATGTGACTTCAGATGGATGAAAAAAAAAACACAAAAATTAAGTGGGGAAACATTTTTCATAACATATAAAAATAAACACAGTAAAAATGCACCGTACATAGAGGTCGGGGTCCAAACTTATATGAGGTGTTGGTTGAATGGAAACGAGACAGCGATGTAGCAGTGTAGCTGAAAGCAGAGCAAAAATGGTTTGGAAAATGTGCAGCCAGCTCCAGCTTTATCCTGAGGTGACACCAGACTCAAACGGCATTCCCATATGTCTGGACTGGACGTGAGGCTTGGGGCCCAGCCAGTACCCATCACCAGACACTGCTGCTGGGCACAGAGTTAAAGGCTCCATTCTGAACTTGGGGCCTCACAGACAGTCATAAGAAGGCTAGGTCTGGTGTCTGTCCAGTGCACTGAGCGGCATTGGAATGGCTAAAGGAAAAATGGAGGGGATAGCAGGGGAGCAGGTAGGCAAGAAACAGAATAACATCAATAGCTGCAGTAGTGGTAGGTTGCATTGTTGTTGATGTGAATGGTGTGTATGCTAGTACCAAATGTTTTCTATCGTAAAAGAATAAAGAAAGAGGCAATACATGAGTTGGAACATGAACTAAATGAGACACGACAAGCATTAGGAAACCAAAACTAAATGAAAAAAGACGGAGTGGGTGAGTGCACTGAAAAATAGAGGTAGACATAGCGGAGAAAAAGTGGTGGAGAAGGACAGGGCGCTGGCTGGGTAGGCCGTGTCCCGCTGAGAAATCTCCAAAACCGCCGCGTCTCCTGAGGAAAATGTTTTCACCATCCCTCTAAGTGCCTATTAACTATCTATTCCCATTCCAGCCGTGCTCTGCACCGTGCTCCGGCGCAGTGGGAGCTGTGGCCGGACCCGCCCACGGTATTCCAGGGAGGCCAGGTCGGGCTGGGAGCTGAGGGGAGGCGGAGAAGGGTTGGAAAGCTGTGCAGGCTTCCTGGTGTGCAAAGACATGTAGGTCAGTTCCTTATGCACACAATACACAGAGAGGAACTGAGAGATCTACAAGGCAGATGGCGCATCCGAGCTAATATTCCGGCTCTGCTCTTTCGGTTGCAAATTAGGATGCTGATGCATTTATCACCGGTTTGTTGTACGTCTCCATTCTGTCTTTCTCCTCTATGAATGACAGAAGGAAAGTTGTGAGTGTCTTCACGGGTAACGGGGGCAAGTGGCCAAAACTATTTACAAGTGTTAGTAGTTTATTTACTTTCTGCCATTTCCATCATAGATTTGAACATCCGGGGGTTAGAAAGATTGCACCCCAATTAGGGTCTGATAACTAATCAATAGCTGCATATTCTGCGAGCAGGAAGTAAACGATTAGGCTCCTGGGAAAAGCAGTTCAAATTACACCGTTGTCAATGCTGAGAGCGTAGGGAGGAAGATGGAGGGAGAACGCACAGGGGTAGGAAGGGCACAGAAGTACTATCGTAGGATCTAAGTCATGGAAGACTGGATAAAATGAGTAACACCTTGTGGACTAGCTTGCCGTAGGGGGGGACCCGTACCTCCCAGGCTGAATTATGTGGTGTGCAGAGTGAATAACTGTTAGATGGAGGCTGTTCCTACGACAGCCAGCGCAGCCAGAAGCAGACCACGGACAAGGACACCACAAGTGGAAACAGGAAGATCCACGGCAACCCATCCAACCCCATGCCTTTATTTATATATTTATCGTACCGCGCTGAAACCACAAATATGAAGGGAAAATATGCAAACTGATGCCAGCATAGGTCTATTTATAAGCGCTATCCTTTACCATTAGAGTCGTGCTTTCTTAAATGTATTCATATCTTTTTATTTTCAGTGCTCAGAACCATTTCTGTTTGGCCCCTAATGGTTGAATTCTCTCAGGGCTTGATTAACTTTTAGCCTTTTTACCCCCAAACAGTGTTCAGATGTATAACTAAACCTATTCGGAAACAAAGAAAATTCAGATTTTTAAATGACTCTGAGGCACCAAAAAAAGAAAACTCTGTAGATTTTTACATCCATAAACCTTTCCTTTAAAGTATTATAAGTAGTAATCCCTCGATTTTCTCTCTCTCTTTTGTCTTTTTTCCCCCTTCAGCTGTCGAATGTCATCTCCGAGCCGATCAATAGTTTAAGGAATCATTCAAAGCCATTCTTTATCAAAGCATGGTGCTCTGGAGCATGGCCCGGGCCATCCTCGATGTGCAGATAGATTAGTCCTGTCTTCTCCGGCTCTCAATCAAGCCGGTGAGACGGGGCCAGTCTGGTGTCAAACTGAGTGGATCAAAGGGGAACGTTTCAAAGAAGAATGCTGAAAGAAAATGTGTGAATTAGCATTATAAAAGACCTTTGTTTTGTACAATAAATACAGCTATGATGCTCTGTCAACACATGTATTGTGCTGTCAGTGATGCTGATAGTGACATTCTGGGGCGCTGCTACAACATAATATTATGTTTTTACAAAAATACAGTCAACCAGTAAGTAAGATATTCATGAGATATATATAAGTGTATTTTGGCCACTTTAATTGCAATGAAAGTAAGAGGAATTTGAAGTTTTACTTTTGCGGGAAGAATTGAGGAAAAAAACAGAAAGAAAGAAATCGATTGATTACAGTCTTCATCCTTTGATGCATCCTAATCCAAGTCTTAGTGTGAGGATGTTGGGAGTAAAGCATGTGCATATCGAGAAGTTTTGGGCTCCGGGTGCTGCTTTTTTGCCATTAGTGATGCGTTGCATTAATCTCTTTTTACTGTCAGAGTTAATGAAACAGGGAGATAGATGTGCGTGAGATCTTGTGTGTGCATGCGTGTGTCTGTGTGTGTTCGTGCCCTTAAACCTCTGGCTCGGTCTCTCGGTGGGTTTGTGCGACGCCTCTGGAGGAACTCTGTGAAAAGGAGCATTGTGCCGAGGGAGCGTTCTCCTGGTGGGTAAATCTTGTAAGCCCTTCTCCTCCACATGGGGCCTGCAGTGGAGGCTCTGAGGCTGTGGTCTGGAGAGCACCAGAGGCCGCTCCCAATACCAGTAATCGCCAAGCTTGTTGCCCAGGGAGACGATGGGGGACAAAGAAAATATGCGCTTCAAATATAATGCAAACGAGAAAGAACATGGAACAAATACAGAGAAAAAGACACGTGTGAGAAAAAGGATAACATTGGTTTGGACAAGTGTTCCAGTACCAGTCGGGATCTTGTTTTTTAAAAGGCCGATGTTGTAATAAATAATCAGGTTAGAGCAAATGTCCGGTCCAATTTAGAATAAGGTGTTTGTCCTCAAAATGGCACAGGGTCAGAGAGAGGACATCTGTATGTTGGCTACAATAGTGTGAATGCTTTTTATATGTACCTGAGCGACTATATCTGGACACACTCTTATCTAGTCATACATCATCTTGTCACGGCGGCAATCTAAATTGTATCTTGCCCTAATCGCAAGTCTCCTGTAGACAGCAAACAAGACTGTCAGGGATGAGCGGAGGGAGGTAATGCATTGATATGACTCTCTGCTAAGGTCAGGTGTAGTACACGTGCATGAGCGTGTATTTGTTTATGCCTGCGTGAAAGTTTTATTTCACAGCCTTACGTTCCCGGTCTCCCGGTCTCTGCCACGTCTGTGGCTTGTATGATGATAAATTCAGTGCAGGTGTCATCCTGGTTACGGTAGGTGAGGATTGATGGTCTTCAGAGACCGGCGATCCATCACCATCGCATCGGGATTTCAGGAATCTGTTCCTGATCACACCCCACGGCAGGGGCCACGTGGTAACGACCCCTCTCAGTGCGACACCACAGGAAATCGATACCGAGCACTCAAGGTCAATGTACTGTTGGAAAACTACTTAAGCCCTGACGGATGGAGGTCCCAGCTGCAGATGAGACGTGCCATTGACAGCTCTTCCGCCTCCCATGCTCGAAAAATACATATACATGCGTACACACTCAAATTGTGCATCCCTTAAGGTTGGAGGTCTCTAATATGAATTCATCTCGTAATTTGATATACCAAATATTGGTGGGAATGGGACGCCATCATCGAAATTTTAAGTGATACAAAAACATAGGAAAGTCAGGTGCAATGAAGAGAAGGATGGCAGGAGAATAAATATTAGCCTTACAGAGTGTGACCACCATGCTGTCTGCTGTGAAGAAGTCACAGCAGTATGTCCTCTTTTCCTGCTGTTTTTTTTTTTTTTTTTTTTTTTTTTTTTCCTGCAGCCTTTAGAATAAAAATAAAAACTTGCAACAGACAACAAGCTGTTGACCTGATCGCCCACTTCCTGGTGTATATGATCACCTTTGATATTTTTTCACTCTTGCATGAACTTTATTAAATCAGAGATTGCATTAAGAATGCATACGTTGTATAAATCGGATATTACCTCTACATTGCAAAGAATATACTCTGAGTCATGTGTGAATTTCTGTTAGTTTGCATTATGTGTGTTGCAGCTATCTGTTATAGATACCGTCAATTAACAGGCTCAGATTTGGGTTGAATTACTGGGTTTGTCTCTGCCCTGGCAGCCAGCACGTGGCCACAAACCCAGGAGCGGTGCAGCTATCCTTTCTTTTTCCAACCTCCTCTTTAGGTTGCCCTCTTTTGCGTCACGTTTGCATTAGATTTCCAGCTGCAGGCGCAACTCCACCATTGGGCTTTTCTGTACCGACAAGACCAAACGAGAAACCCATGCAGCACAGCTACAGCTATCACGTCCCTCAGAATTTTCAACAGGTTTAAATCACAGATATCTGAAAAATATTCAGTATTTGTTTCTCATTAACAAAGCAACATGGAGTTGGCTGGTTTGATTCTTGGAGGGTGTCCAAGTCCCTTCGATACACATAGCTGGGTGGCCTTGTGTGTACAGAGGCCAGCATTTATGTGGAGTACACTGCATCAGAGAGCACCTGCCCCACTCAAGTGTCCTTGAGTGCGGCCCAATAGCCGACACTGTCCTCTCCCCTGCCAGTGGTTGAAATAACTAATACAATTCTTTTAAACACCACTACACTAAGATCCACTTGTCAGTGTGACATTGCTGAAACCGGAACTATCTGATGTGGGGCTACACAGACTGACGATCATCTGAAGCATTTTTCGTGATAAACAGTCGGCTCCATATTCACACAGAGCAACATTCCACAATGCCACAAGGTGCTTCCGCTGAGGTTACAGTTATGATGAATGCGAAGATACCGAAGCTCTACATCCTGTATGGCAGTAACAACCAGCTTTCATTAGAAGACCTCAAGAAAAAAGTCCAGGTTCATTGACAAGCTGAGAACCCGTCTGTGTTCCTCACACAGGAAAGCCACAGAGAAGCATTTCCAGTAAGAGATAAAGTGGTTTCTCACTGCATCGTTCCTGACAGGCTCGAAGTTGTGAAGCATGCGGGACTGGTTTTGGTTTTAGAAAAAAAAGGTGCTATCACGGCTTCTGTTGCGAGTAATACAATACGTGGCTAATGGGAACATTGTAGTGGCATATTTCTATCATACAAAACTTACCGAAGACTTCTGCAGCAAAAAGTACCGCAGCAACATGAGTAAACAGATTTTAAACTTCAATGTGAGATCGTATCTTAACAGATAATAAGGGATGTCAAAGATTCACTCAGTTCCCTTAGCAAGCAAATTTCAGTCAGTAATCTATCTAATGCATTTAATTGCAGAATCGTTAAGCAAGGAACAAGATACTGTTACTGGTAGTGCTCCCATTTGCAGACTAGTGTTGATCAAGTGTGTTTGAGCGGGCTTTGGCTGCATGTGGCGAAAATAACAAAATAGACTGAATACTTTGACCAAAATTATGCCAAAAATGTATCTGCACTCATGTGCAGATATTCATAGAAATTAGCCAAATTGTTGTCTTATGTCCATTCTTCTTGTCTCAAGTTGCTAATCAGATATAAATATTGACCGGTGGACAAAAGAGGAAGTCTGCAACCGGACATCTGTTATCCATTGTCCACTGGTTTCTGAGATTGGTCAATAAGTGATTGATTTGGCACAAAGTGGGACTCTTTCTGAGATTTCTCAGATTATATGCACTTTCATCTTTTTCCGCGTGACCTTGTCCCGCCACAGCAAATAGTAGAACATTTCTTGTTTTATCTATCTTTGGGTGGCAAAGTAAATCTTCAGGCTACACATGAAAAAATGACAAAATGATGACTGCAAAGATGATCGCTCAAAGTCACAAAGATAGCAGTAACATTTTCTTGGGCAACAAGATATACTTGGTTTACTGTATATACATTATTAACAGCAATTCTTTATGTAACTCCTGTTTTTTTCACAAAACAATTCATATGTGAGGGTGTAAAAAGACAGTCACGTTCACACACACATGCACACACATGCACACACAGGCACAGGAAATGAATCTAGATACTTGTGAACTTCCCAAGAACCCCCC